>QNTS01011458.1:4840-19417 GCA_003317085.1 Hucho hucho
AGCATTTCACTGTAAGGTCTACACCTGTTGTATTCAGCATTTCACTGTAAGGTTTACACCTGTTGTATTCGGCGCACGTGACAAATAAACTTTGATTTGATTTGATTTACTATTTGGACAGGTCACTAAAATTGATGAAACATTGAGGTATCATCAATCTGTTGAGGCAGAGTAGTATGACCCATATTCCATTATCTGCCCACGAATCATTGGCTTTTTGCCTATGAATTGAGTGTGGCGTGTTACACTGAGGAATCAGTGAGTAGGTCTTCTTAATTGGCTCAGCCTGTACTCAACTTTGCTTATGGGAAGGCTAGAATTAAGGCGGGAAACGCAGGTTTAATGGATAGGGTTTCCATTAGGTCCGCTTTCTCCTATTAGAAGGACTACATGACCCCTGACTGGGGGTGGCACAGTAGAGTCATGCGTTATATCCTGCCCACAAGTCTATGACTGTGTTTGGGCGGAAGGATTAGGGATATAGTTTCTGTAACTGGTGTTCTCAGTACTATTTGACCAATCTTTAATACCGACAGAGTTTTGAGTTAATCTATCTGCTTGTACAGACTAGTATGGCTCATATTCTGTTTTAATCTACCCACGAGTCATTGGCGTTGCCTCTGGACTGAGTAGGGCGGATTAGACCGAGGATGCAGTACATCGTGACACAGTCTGTTTTCACAGTGTGTTACAGTACGGCTGGACCAGACCTTTTCACAAAGTTGGGAAGTGTTTTGGTTCGGCAGGGAGTACGTTTTGGAGCGTTGCACTCCGCCTTAAACCACTAGGAGCTCCACTCATAGAACTGGAGTTACAACTCCTGTAATGATCATTTCTGCCTATCTTCATTCTGTACTGTTAAATCCTGACCTGTAGATGTCAGCATTGAGACAAACAAAATCTAAATTATAAAGTATTTCCTAGAATCAAACCGTTTGGACTATCATTGTTTACAGTTGTTCAAAGGGGACAGTAATCAGAGTGTACACACACACACACACACACACACACACACACACACACACACACACTGGAAACTGACGGCACCAGCCTGATTGTCATGTGATTACTCATAAATGCTTACCATTCACTACAGTTACATGATGTAGAGTTGAGAAGACTCGTAAATACTATTCCCCTGTTCAATGTGATATTTTCTGTTTGCCGTGTTGTAAAAAATAAATAACTAAATAAAATAATTCTTGACTTATCTGGACTCTAGTCACGGTGTCCTCAGTTTTAGAAGGCCCCATTGTCATGTGTTCTTCTTTATTGACAGTGTGATAAACAGTTGGCTCGAGCTAGAGGCTGAATGCTTCTCCTTCCCGTTCCCACTCAGGCCCAAATCAAACCTTGTCTAGCTGTCACAGACATGTTCTCCACTCTAGGACGGATACATGGGGAGAAAAACGACACCCCCAAGTGCTTTCAACACAGACTAGACAGCTGTCCAGCTAGCTCCTCTCCTCACCAGTGTGCATCTGAAGGTCTGTGAAAATGAAGGATGTGTCACAGAGGAAGCTGCTGCATGGTGATGCTATGGATTAAAATGTGTGGGGGAAAAAAAATGCAAATGTATTCATCCAGAATAAACATAGCAGAGGCATCATTACACATCAAGAAGTGTATGTTCTTTTCTATTAAGATGCTTTTATTTTTTTTCCTAGTCCGTGCAGTGAAGGACTTGTTTTCCTCTCTGGCTTTCTCTCATATCTCTCCCATGACAACACATTTTCTCAAGCACATCATCTGCATATTTAATCAATACAACTTCAGCTTTTCATGTTTTTATAGCAGCATTTGGCTTGCTTTGCACTCAGTTCAACTCAGCACCTCCACCCTAAATTATTTCTGTACTGTGTAGGCTTAAATAAATCCTATCCCTTCAGACTCCATCTGGTCCTACAGATATGACCCAATTCCAGCCTTCGAGCGTCACAAGACACCTTTCCCGAGCTGGTGAAGCTTGTAATTATGAACGTGAAGAGCAAGGTGAGAGAGGGTGAGGTAATGTGTCAAACATCCGAGGCAGCCAAGGTAATGAGACACAAACCGGTTCCACCTGTCCTCCACATGAACTGCTTGTGCATGTGTACAGTAATACTAAAATAAATCATTCGGTAAGTGCTTATATTTATCCTTTTCATGCATGAATTAGAAATGTGCTTTATTGAAACACCCTCGGAGAGTGGGGTCACAGGAAGGGTCAGCGATTATCAACAGCAACCCTGTCGTAGCAATTAGGGGTAAAAGGCCTTTGCTCAAGGGCACATTGACAGATTTTACATCTCGTTGGTGCAGGGGATTTGAACCACCAACCTTTCGGTTACTCGCCCAACTCTCTAAATGCTTGGCTACCTGCCACCCTTAACAGGAAATAACCGTTTTCCACCCAGTTCCAAACCGGAGACCTTGAGAGCCACTATAATTACAGTGAGAAAGCAGGGAGTTGTTGTTGCAAGACAGTGTGCCATTTCTTATATAAACGTCATCTTCCCATAACACTCACCGCCTCTCCCTCTTTTACACACGCTGGTCTTTGTGTTTTAACAGTAATCATCCTGTGTCCCAACTGCTGAAATCAATTAAAAAAAACAAAAAGGGTGTACACCTGTATCTCAAGTCTCAATAATGATTATGCTCTCATTGAATTCTACAAGTCGATAGTCTATGAGTGGGGCGTATACAAAAAAAACGTGGAGAGGTTGGCGTAGTTGTTCATGTTTATGTCTTTGCCAAACAATCATGGTGGTACCGCTAACTCCTAGCTACAGGGCACAAGCAGTAGACAGATGATGATGTAGCTGTGACTGGCCTTTGTGTCTGTCTGGAGGACGGATGTAAAGTTCTTGTTTTCACGTGTGTTAGTGCTTCACACATACATGACATGGAGGACATCAGTATGCATTCGATGAGTCAACACCAAGTCTGAAATATGAATCATTCAGAAACACCACTCCCCTCGACAGACAGACAGACAGACAGAGGGACGGACAGACAGACATCAAACACAGTGCTTCCTCGCTCTCAGCCTGGCCTTCTATGCAGTAAACACCTCAGCACTGCACTCAACTCTCGATTCACACTTTATCGCCTGGCTGAATGTAAAGTGCCTTGATTGCAGTTGTTCTGCTGCTGTGTGGGAGTGGGTGGGGATCTAGCCGGTGGACTGTAAAATACCAAACAAAGCTGTAGCTACTTCCCAGGGAGCTCTTCCCAGTCCAGGGTTAGAAGCACAGAAACCTCCACTGCATGGAAAATGAATACAAGCAGAGGCTACAGTGCTGTTCTGTCTGGAACCTCCACTCAACCCTTCTGTTGGAGCGAGGGGAAGGAGATGGGGCCAGTCAATTTCCTACTGTAAAATACTGTCCTGTTGCTTAGATATAGAGGTCTCAGCTATTAACGCATTAGGAGGCATACTACTCACGCTGTGTCAGCTACTGTATATTATTCTGTATTCAGCACTGTGACTGGCAGGCCTGGGGCAGTCTGTTTTTATTTCACTTTGAAGAGGAGGCAGTGAAGCCAGTTACTGAGACTGGCAGTGAAGCCAGTTACTGAGACTGGCGGTGAAGCCAGTTACTGAGACTGGCGGTGAAGCCAGTTACTGAGACTGGCGGTGAAGCCAGTTACTGAGGCTGGCGGTGAAGCCAGTTACTGAGACTGGCGGTGAAGCCAGTTACTGAGACTGGCGGTGAAGCCAGTTACTGAGACTGGCGGTGAAGCCAGTTACTGAGACTGGCGGTGGAGCCAGTTACTAAAACTGGCAGTGAAGCCAGTTACTGACACTGGCAGTGAAGCCAGTTACTGAGACTGGCAGTGAAGCCAGTTACTGAGACTGGCAGTGGAGCCAGTTACTGAGGCTGGCAGTGAAGCCAGTTACTGAGGCTGGCAGTGAAGCCAGTTACTGAGACTGGCTGTGGAGCCAGTTACTGAGACTGGCAGTGAAGCCAGTTACTGAGACTGGCAGTGAAGCCAGTTACTGAGGCTGGCAGTGGAGCCAGTTACTGAGACTGGCAGTGGAGCCAGTTACTGAGACTGGCAGTGGAGCCAGTTACTGAGACTGGCAGTGGAGCCAGTTACTGAGACTGGCAGTGAAGCCAGTTACTGAGACTGGCAGTGAAGCCAGTTACTGAGACTGGCAGTGAAACCAGTTACTGAGACTGGCAGTGAAGCCAGTTACTGAGACTGGCACCAATAAGAGGAGGAAGTGAGGAGATACTTTGAAAACCCTCTTCGGAGGTGTTGACTCTCCTTCTCCACTTACACATGATGTTTACATGGTGGAATCACAAAATACATTTATAAAAGTGATAAAACCTAAATGTAGCTAGTTGTGCAAGACATGTTATAGATAAAAAGGTAAGTACTGTATAATTTTTACATTTGTGCATGCTTTTCTCCTTGGAGAAAATAACAGCTTATTGAAAGGGGGTGTGGCAGGTTTTTAAACACCTCCGCGCTAGCCGTCAGTATACTCTGGCGTAGGTGCATCCTCTGCAGAAGTAGGTAATCGAGGAGGTGAACCTACTAGTCTATTGACTCGGTTTCCGGGTCAAGGAAGAGAGGAGAACAGACTTTTGCCCAGTTGAGAATCTCCCCAGATGATATACAGTACCAGTCAAAAGTTTGGACACACCTACTCATTCAAAGGTTTTTCTTAATTGTTTTACTATTTTCTTCATTGTAGAATAATAGTGAAGACATCAAAACTACGAAAAAACACATATGGAATCATGTAGTAACCAACAAATGTGCTAAACAAAATCAAAAAATATATTTTATATTTGAGATTCTTCAAAGTAGCCACCCTTTGCCTCGATGACAGCTTTGCACACTGTTGGCATTCTCTCAACCAGCTTCACCTGGAATGCTTTTCCAACAGTCTTGAAGGAGTTCCCACATATGCTGAGCACTTGTTGGCTGCTTTTCCTTCACTCTGTGGTCCAACTCATCCCAAACCATTTCAATTGGGTTGAGGTCAGGTGATTGTGGAGGCCAGGTCATCTGATGCAGCACTCCATCACTCTCCTTTTTGGTCAAATAGCCCTTACACAGCCTGGAGGTGTGTTGGGCCATTGTCCTGTTGAAAAACAAATGATAGTCCCAATAAGCGCAAACCAGATGGGATGGCGTATCGCTGCAGAATGCTGTGGTAGCCATGCTGGTTAAGTGTGCCCTGAATTATAAATAAATCTTTGACAGTGTCACCAGAAAAGCACCCCCACACCATCACACCTCCTCCATGCTTCACGGAGGGTACCACACCTGCGGAGATCATCCATTCACCTACTCTGCGTCTCACAAAGACACTGCGGTTGGAACCAAAAATCTCCAATTTGGAGATCAGATTGACATCAGACAAATTTTCACTGGTCTAATGTCCATTGCTCATGTTTCTTGTCCCAAGCAAGTCTCTTCTTATTATTGGTGTCCTTTAGTAGTGGTTTCTTTGCAGCAATTCGATCATGAAGGCCTGATTCACACAGTCTCCTCTGAACAGTTGATGTTGAGATGTGTCTGTTACTTGAACTCTGTGAAGCATTTATTTGGGCTGCAATCTGAGGTACAGTTAACTCTAATGAACTTATCCTCTGCAGCAGAGGTAACTCTGGGTCTTCCTTTCCTGTGGCAGTCCTCAGGAGAGCCAGTTTCATCATAGCGCTTGATGGTTTTTGCGACTGCACTTGAAGAAACGTTCAAAGTTCTTGAAATGCTCTGTATTGACTGACCTTCATGTCTTAAAATAATGATGGACTGTCGTTTCTCTTTGCTTATTTGAGCTGTTCTTGGACTTGGTCTTTTACCAAATAGGGCTATCTTCTGTACACCCCCCTACCTTGTCACAACACAACACAACTGATTCGCTCAAACGCATTAAGAAGGAATTCCACAAATTAACAAGGCACACCTGTTAAGTGAATTGTATTCCAGGTGACTACCTCATGAAGCTGGTTGAGAGAATGCCAAGAGCATGCAAAGCTGTCATCAAGGCAAAGGGTGGCTACTTATAAGAATCTCAAATATAAAATATATTTAGATTTGTTTAACACTTTTTTGGTTACTACATGATTCCATATGTGTTATTTCATAGTTTTGATGTCTTCACTATTATTCTACAATGTAGAAAATAGAAAGAATAAAGAAAAACCCTGGAATGAGTAGGTGTGTCCAAACCTTTGACTGGTACTGTATATAAACAATACCAGTCAAATGTTTTGGACACACCTACTCAGAAAAACTGAGTTTAAATGTATTTGGCTAAAGTGTATGTAAACTTCCGACTTCAACTGTATATAGTTTTTCACAATTCCTGACATTTAATCCTAGTAAAAATTCCCTGTCTCTGAACAGCCTATGGACTCTACAAGGTGTCGAAAGCGTTCCACAGGGATGCTGCGCCCACGTTGACTCCAATGCTTCCCACAGTTGTGTCAAGTTGGCTGGATTACCTTTGGGTGGTGGACCAGTCTTGATACACACAGGATACTGTTGAGCGTGAAAAAGCCATCAGTTGCATATTTTTTTTTTAAACAAACCGGTGCCCCTGGCACCTACCATCTTTCAAAGGCACTTAAATCTTTTGTCTTGCCCATTCACCCTCTGAATGACACACATACACAATCCATGTCTCAATTGTCTCAGGGCTCAAATATCCTACGTTAACCTGTCTCCTCCCCTTCATCTACACTGATTGAAGTGGATTTAACAGATGACATTAATAAGGGATCATAGCTTTCACCTGGATTCACCTGGTCAGTCTATGTCATGGAAAGAACAGATGTTCCTAATGTTTTGTCCACTGAGTGTATATTGAATATAGGATACATTTCTATGTGGAAATGTATACATAGTTCTTGCTGATTATGTTGACATTAGATTGATATAATAACCTGTTAGTCAGGTTAAATCAATGTATTGAAGTTGAAGTTTTGCCCTCATTTCAGTGTCTACAATGCTGGTTGAAATGAGATGAAAACAGAACTGGTTGATTACTTTCTTCACATCCAATGTATTTTCCCACGTTGATTCCACATCACAATACGTTGAAACAATGTAACACTTTACCAGTGGGTGCACTCTCTGTAGCTGAAGAGAAGCCCGCTTTCAGGGCAGCAACCTTCCCGACCTGGTGCCTGGTGCATCTCTGATGTGCAGCTGGTCCGTGAGGAAACCACGTCTCTTTCATCTCGGTCTTTGTGACGCAAACATGCTATCTATAACACCTCCGTCTCGTTCCACAGATGCAAGCTGTACCCTGAGAGTACAGGCCCACGCTAACACACACACACACTCACACACCTCAAACAGTGTTTGGCATTAGTTATGGAACATCTGCAATTTTAATTAAAGAACGCCATTATGCTTTCAAATATGAACAAAATGGTAACAAGAACAAATGGAAGTACGTAGGCCAGATCAATGATTTAAAATGAACAGCTAGCTACACTCCTACCTTCCGTCTTTCTTTCTAATCTATCTTTAGATTTATGTCATCATTAGCAGTCCCTTCCAACAGTATTACTCAGTGTGCTAGATAGGGCATTCACCCTGCTGGTTGGTTAATGTCATAAACATAGCAGAATTTCAACAGCATTGTAGGCTAGGTCAGGCTTTGGTAGGTCTGCTGACTTGTGTGGCTCGTGGCCCGCCGTAGACGCACGTCGACAGACTCCAAGCTGGTAATACTTGCCATGTCCCGGGTTAAAAAGTAGAAGTCTGAGGGAAGATCAATGTAATGACCTCAGACAGGCAGTAGAAACCTTCAAATGAATGCTTTTGATTCACCTTTAGAGTAGAAAAGTTTGATTTCTGAAGAAGTCCATTGACGATTGGTTAACGGTCAAACCCTGGTGAGACCACAGCCCTGTGTTGGGCCTGTGTGTCACAGAACTGTCACACACACTCTCTGGTCTGTCACTGTGTGTCAGAGAACTGTCACACTCTCTGGTCTGTCACTGTGTGGTAGATCAGCAGGAGGATGGCCGCGACAGCCCCTCTCCACCCGACTTGTCCATGTCCAATGTCAACTCCACTGAAGAGAAGAGGCAAGGCTTTGTGTCTGAGGAATGTGTGTGTGGGGGTGTGTGTGTGTGTCTGCTATTTAGTGACAGCTGCTCAAAACAGGCGACGGAAAAGTCTGGAATGTAAACGGCTTTGAAGTCTTTCAGTATCTCCATTCTTCCTCTGGTCCGCTGAGCTGAACGGCGGAGAGGGTGGGGGTGAGAGAGAAGCCCCTTCCCGCTCTCATCTGCCCCGTGAGAACCATTATCCATTCTGAAAATGGCCCCTTGAACTCCACGTCCACCTAGAACCTACAAACAGAGAATGCTGTCATTAAAATTCCAGGCATTCCTCCAAAATGTACCACCTGAAAGGACAGGACACGGTTTGGGACGTGCCATCCCTGAGAGGTCACGGTGTAATGAACCTCTGGTTTTAAAAGGTGGTTTATATAATATAATACCACTGTAGACTTGACTAACTCTGGGGAAGATCAATGTGATGACATAGAATGTGGACATAAAGCAATACCAACTGGAGTCCAAATAACAGTTGCTTTTGAGTAGGAAGTTAGTGAGAATTGATTTTCTGACGTAACAGTTACCTACATTCAGCACCTCTTAAGACAATGAAGGAAAACACCCGGGTCCCTTTAGTTTGTAATATACTGTACTTGTCAATGACAACACTTTAAAAGCCTCTGCCTCACAGCTTTGAACACATTCAGTCCTGATTCCTTCACTTTAGTGTGCCAGTTAAGTCTACTCTCTTTTGGTGACCAACAGACAGTACTCACCGTTAGTCTGAGTTCACAGGGGCGTCTCCCTCTTGTATAAGGCAGCGCTGGTGGGCCCTTCAAACTGCAGCTTGATGGCCTGTTTCAGGTTGAGCTGGGGGTCCGTGGTCGTCATGGCCACCACGCAGGGACTACCGGGGGTTATGGACATCTTCCGGTTCTCCTCCCATGTCTCTCTCTGAGCCGGGCTCTGGAGCTGGTAGGGGTAGCCCATAGGGAGACTGTCCCTGTTTTTGGGGCCATCTTGTCCAGGCGTCACCCCTAGAGAAGCCATGACAGAGTTCCACCTCCCCCCTCCGTACTGAGACCTCTCCTCCTGGATCAGCCTGGGGGGTTTGTGTTTACTGGGATAGTCCAACCCTGCTGGGGAGCCCTCGTAAGGCTTTTCAGAGTCATGCACCATGGCCGTGACTGTGCAGAGTGTGGGTGGAGGAGGGCTGGCCTTAGGGCATTGGGACCTGTGGCTGGTTCCGTGCAGGCTGCCATGGGCGGAGCTGGGCGGAGGCAGGGTGGAGTGGCGGGAGCGGCAGCGTGGGAGGGAGTGCTGCTGGATCTGCTGGGTGAAGGACAGGCTGTCAGCGGGGACGGTCTGCACTGTGGCCTGGGAGTGGGCTGTGGAGGAGGATGTCTGGGAGCTCTGGATGGAGTGGAAGTGCTCGGCTGTGGAGCCTGGGGAGCCTGGGGAGCAGGAGGCTGAGGAGGTGGAGGTGCTAGCACCATGATGGAGCCCTGCCCTAGCCCCGTTACTCCCTGAGCAGGCGGAGGATGGGCTCTTCACAGTGGGTGACCGTGGCGACCGGGTGTTGGACGGGGGCAGACGGACTGAGTAAGGTTTGGCTCCGTAGCTCTCCAGCAGCCTGACGATGGTGAAGTGACCCCTCTTCCCGGCCACCTTGACGGGGCTGCGGCCGTACTTGTCTATGTGGTCTGGGTTGGCCCCTCTCTCCAGTAGCATGGCAACGATATTGGCGTGCCCCTCCTGAGCCGCGATGCTCAGTGCCGTGGCCCCCTGCTGGCGGCAGGCCAGATCCACGTTGACCCCCCTGACCTCCAGGAGCAGACGACCAGGCTCCACATGACCACGCCAGGCTACTGAGTGCAAGGGGGGTCGTCCCTCCCCGTCCTGGGTGTTAGGGTCCGCCCCATTGCTCAACAGCAGCCCCACTGCCTCCAGTTTGCCCTGCCAGGAGGCCACGTGCAGCGCCGTGCGACCCTCCCCGTCCCGGGACTCCAGGGGCACGCCCCCTTTCTCCATGATGAGGGCAGCCATGTCCAGATGACCCTCCAGCACCAGGAGGTAGAGCAGTGGGCGGCCCTCTGCGTCCCGTACGTCCGTGTCCGTCCCCCGCCTCATCAGTAGCTCCACCACCTCAGCGTGACCCTCCAGGGCGGCGGCGCTCAGCGCAGAGTGGCCGTCGTACGCCCGGTGGTCAATGAGCGAGCGGCGGTCCAGCAGAAGCCTCACCGTGCCACAGTGGCCCTCCTGGGCGGCCAGGATGAGGGGCGTCCGTCCCTCGATGTCCATTTCTCCGACCCGCGCCATGCTCCCACGCTCCGTCAGGACGGCACAGACCCCCCGGTGGCCCTCGCAGGCGGCGGCGTGCAGCGGGGTCCAGCCCAGATCGTCTTTATGGTTCTCGTCCAGCCCTCGGTCCAGGAGAGCTCTGACCACCTCCACGCTGCCCCGTGCTGCTGCCAGGCTCAGAGCTGTACGACCCTCCCCGTCGATGCCATCCACAGCCGCGCCCCAGAACAGCACCCTGCCCACTGTCGCGGAATGGCCCATTGCGGCAGCCGCCAACAGCGGGGTGACGGCAGCAGAAGCGGCGGCTGCGTGTGGCCCGGCGCTCTCGTCGACGTCGGCCCCGGCCTCTAACAACAGTTCTACCACCTCCTCATGACCTTCATACGCCGCCAGCAGCAGAGGGGTCATCCCATCCTGGTCCCTGTGCCCCGGGTCCGCCCCTCGCTCCAACAGCAGGCTGGCCACTTCTCCGTAACCTTTGACTCCAGCCGCTGTGGGCACACAGAGGGCAGCCACTGACAGCGCAGTACGGCCGTCTCCGTCAGCCAGATCGACCTCCGCCCCGTGGTCCAGCAGGATCTCTACCGCCTCCCGGTGGCCCATGTAGGCGGCAGCGATCAGCGGCGTGCGGCCCTCCCGGTCGACCTTGTCCACCTGCGCCCCGTGGTCCAGCAGAGTGAGAAGGATCTCCTCGTGACCCCCCCAGGCCGCCGCCCTCAGTGCCGACCGGCCTTCAGCATCACATCCGTCCACGTCTGCCCCAGCATCCAGGAGGAGGTGCACGGCCTCGGTGTGACCCCCCCAGGCCGCTGAACGTAAGGCCGTCCAGCCCTCGCTGTCTGCATGCTCCACCATCCCCATGCCGGCCTCCAGCTCCAGACCCCTGGCCCAGTCCAGCATCATCCCCAGCACCCTGACATGGCCTTGCCTGGCAGACAGCGTTAGGGGGGTCTGGCCCTGGTGGTCACTGATCAGAGGGTCAGCCCCTCGGGACAGGAGTAGGTCGGTCACGTCGGCTGAGCCTGCATGGGCCGCGCTGGCCAGAAGGGTGCGTCCGTCTGTGGGGTCAGCCCGGTTCACGCTGATCCCGCTGTCCAGTAGCACCCTCACTGTGTCCTGCCTCTCCAGCGCTTGCCCGATGATGGTCCCCCCTCCTCCTGCACAGTGTACCCCCACACTGGGGCCTCCATCTGGGGCACAGGAGGGAGGGAACACCCCACTCTTCATCAGCAGCTGGAGGACCTCCTGCCTGACCAGGACAGGGGGCTGAGAGGCAGGGGAAGAGGGGGAAAAGGGGCTAGCCAGAGGGGGCACATCAGCCCACAACAGCCACAGGGCCAGGAGGGCAGGGTTGTCCTTGTGCATGCCTGAGCTGACCAGGTGTGAGCCCATCTGACAGGTGTCCTCTGTGTTAAGGTGTGGGGCGCGCAGGGTGAGAGCCATGGCCAGCATGGTGTGACCCTCAGACACGCTACACAGATACTTCTGGGTGCAGTACTTGACGTCCGTCAGCCACTCTGCAAAACTAGTGTGGAACAGAAGCTTGCTGCCTCCCAGCCCGTCGATGAGCAGCGTGGACAGAGCCTGTAGCCTGCTCTGGAAGTCCAGAGGGCTGAGGGACATGTCCTGGGTCCAGGTGGCGGTGTAGATCTCCTGGGTGGTGAGGGGCCTGGGTGAGGCCAGGAGGGCGTTGAGGAGGGGCCTGACCTGGAGGAACAGGCCCCTGGGGAAGAGTCTCTGACAGAGCCACAGATAGAGGCCGTTGAGGGTCCCGGGGATGTCCCGGATTTCCCGGAGCCCCACCAAGGCCCCCGCCACGCCGTCTAGAACGCGTTCCAGGAACAAGAAGCAGCCACCACTCTTGATGTGCAGCAGGTTGAGCATGTCGGCCGTCTCGGGGGTCAGCTGTCGGCGGAGCGCCCCCTCCTGGTCCAGCCTCCGTAGGATATAGTGCTGCAGGTCACGCACCGGCGCCGGCTTACGCAGATCGTCCAGACACAGTTTACGGAAACCTGCCGAGAGAGGAGAGAGGGAGAGAGAGAGAGAGAGAGAGAGAGAGAGAGAGAGAGAAGGAGGAGAGAGAGAGAGGAGAGAGGGAGAGAGAGAGGAGAGAGAGAGAGAGAGAGAGAGAGGAGAGAGAGACTGTCACTTAATGTAACTTTAGAACAAACATTAGCTACTTCAGGAACAGGTATTGGACTGTAGAAACAGATATATAAGGTGTGTGGTCGCAGCATTCAGCTTCAGTCAGCCAGAGGGATATCTAGACTACCATATAGTGGCAGTGGATTCACACTTCCATTTTTCACTGTTGGTGCCAGAGAGATATTTACTGGTGTTAAGCAGTGTGTGGTGGAAATCTCTCCTCCTCTCCAGCACAGACGTGTTCAGATGTCACCCACCCTACAGTAATGAGAGCATGGTGTTCTTCTGCGTTCTAAAAAACTAATTTGGTCATGTGTGGTTACTGAACACTACATCGAGCATTCAGCACGCCTGAAAAAATGACAGAAATACAACGGTTTGTCACTCGCTGCTTTGTTGCTCGTCACGCTGCAGTCGATTACCTATTTAACACCCCTTTCTGCTCTAGGACTCACACTCCTTTTCTTACTCTCGCACCGACTTGGCCGTTAGCAACTTCTCCATCGATATAGCAGCTTACTACTGCACGGCAAGCAGTACCGGAGCACCAAGTCTAGGTCCAAGAGGCTTCTGAACAGCTTTTACCCCCCCAAGCCATAAGAATCCTGAACATCTAATCAAATGGCGACCCCAGACTATTTGCATTGCACCCCTCTCCCCCTCCTTTACACCGCTGCCACTCTCTGTTGTCATCTATGCATAGTCACTTTAGTAACTCTACCTACATGTACATATTACCTCAACTAACCAGTGCCCCCGCACATTGACTCTGTACCGGTACCCCCCTGTATATAGTCTCTCTTTTGTTATTGTACTGCTGCTCTTTAATTATTTGTTACTTTTATTTCTTATTCTTATGTTGTTCTTTTTTTAAACTGCATTGTTGGTTAGGGGCTCGTAAGTAAGCATTTTCACTGTAAGGTCTACACCTGTTGCATTCGGCGCACGTGACTAATACAATTTTATTTGATATGGTGGTTGTGTCACCTAGCTGACCTTAAGATTTTTTCATTTTGTTTCTACCTGTATTTTAGCCCGGGAGTCCCTGCTAAAAGATGAATGCACTGTGAGTCGCTCTGGGAAAAAGACTGTCTGCTAAATTACTAAGATGTGATGTAAATGCCATTTTTCTACCACTACCCAAACATGGCAAACAAATAAGAAATGAAAAACGTTTTTGTTAAAAAGCCTGACTGTTGATCAACATGAGATACTATTGTTAGGCCTAGATTCAATCCGATCAAAGCGTCAGAATAGCCTTGTGATTCCCGCAGAGCTGATGTTTTTGGCGCTATCGGAGGTGTCACTGCGTCGGAGCTGTCAAATCGGTGAGCAACCTGCTCTTGACATGGCCCTAACTACATACAAGGACACAGAGGTCTGGACCTCGGTGACTGTTTAAAAATAAATCAATTGTACACAATAAAGAAAATCAATTACAGTTCAACATCTGAATAGGCTGTTTCTCCCAGCATTGATCAAACCTCAGAACGCATATATTATAGATCTGACTGAGTTCTATTACCGCCTGCCTCTTTGCGAACGAGTGGAATCATGAACAATGTTTTTTCCCCCCCCTCGCTATGTTCGCCTGCGTCCCGGATGTGCCTTTTAAGCAGCACATTCACCACTCTCAAAACGGCCAGAGAATTAACTTTCACCGCCACAGGCCGAGACATTAAATTATATACCTCACCTCTGCTGACAGCGTGGTTTGTGAGAACTCCTGCCGTGTCTACAGACATCCCACCCCCCCCCAAACATACCTGAGAACATCTTACACACAGCCTTGTTCTGTCTGCGTACAGAGCAGACCAGGAGCAGCCAATTGGGCAGGAGGTGCTGGTGACTGGATAGGAGCTCTGATATAGAGCTGCTCCTCCCTGGAGCCTTAGCACAGCTGGACACCTCATCGGCCCCATAACCCCATTCCAGGGAGTCTACCACCAGGAATAGGGACTGCTCTGGGGGAGGGAGGTCCAGCAAGGGCAACAACACCGCCCTGGGGAGAGAGAGATAGAGAGAGAGGAGAAGTCATTTATTGAAATGGAATGTAGCTGGTATTTCATCACACATGGAACATAAAAAGACCCAATAGCTGCAG
>QNTS01011458.1:28313-45927 GCA_003317085.1 Hucho hucho
ATAAGCTATCACAGAGCTGTCCTAGATAAGCTGTCACAGAGCTGTCCTAGATAAGCTGTCACAGAGCTGTCCTAGATAAGCTGTCACAGAGCTGTCCTAGATAAGCTGTCACAGAGCTGTCCTAGATAAGCTGTCACAGAGCTGTCCTAGATAAGCTGTCACAGAGCTGTCCTAGATAAGCTGTCACAGAGCTGTCCTAGATAAGCTGTCACAGAGCTGTCCTAGATAAGTTGGTTAGCAACGCTAGGGAGTAATTTAGAGTGCAGACCTTTTGAAGGTGTCATCCGGGTCCCTCTGGCAGTGTAGGGGCTCTAGGGTGGGAGCCACCAAGGGGGTGTCCAGTGTGTCCCTGTACCCCAGGGGGAGGAGGGGGCTGGCTCTCAGCTGATCCACCAGGCCCAGGACAAACCTCCACACCGCCACGCTCCTCCCGTCCTCCCGCTGGCAGAAGTGAAATGCAAGGCAGTGGGGTGCCAGCCCGACCCGCAGCCCTGCGTCCGAGGTGGGCCATACTGCCTCCGTGCATAGAGCGGTCTTTCCTGCCCCGGGACCCCCAGTTACCAGGATTCCCGGGGGCCGGCCAGGAGCGGGCCTGGCCTCCAGACAGCGCTGGAGCTTTTCCAGGGCCCATTCCCGGCAGTAGAAGCGGCGGCCCCGTAGCAGGCTGGTGTTATGGCTGCTACCACTCATCAGGCCCCAGGGAACTAACCAGGAGTCACTCCACCACGGGTCCAACGTCCCATACTCCCCAGCGCCTCTTATAGTTTCTCTTTTGATTTGAATGGACTATACAACACCTTTGGTAGCTCTGGCAGTGACAAGGTGACAGGGTACTGTCCTGAAAGTTCTGCGCCAGACGTTATGATCTGGTGACTCCTCCAGATACCATCCCAGTCTCTTAATCCTTCCCAGTTGTCTGTAGTCAACTTGGATCAGTCCTCTGGACACTCAGGTGCGTGGCGAGAGATCCTTTTCATCTCTCCACAGGTTCCTCCAGTCAATCAGTGTGTCTCTGCCGTCTCAAACTGGTCCTCAGGTTAGAAATACCAAACAAGGAAAAGGATCATGAACTCCAGTACTGACACGCTCTCTCACACCACTCCTGTCCTCTGTCTGAGAGAGAGAGAAAAAAAGAGAGACACACAGAGTGAGAGATTACCACAAGGGCTCACTTAACCACAGATAAAATCTCCTTGTTTTATCTCCCCCTTCCTAACATAACATGCTCCCTAAATCTTCTGTATCTGCTGCTGACAGTCCTGCTTCCTCGCTTTCCTCTTCTGGAATTTGTCTCAAAGTTTCTTGGCTTACGAGTCTCTCCGTACAGTTGGCTCATATGGAATTCCCTCTTTCACACGCCCCTTCTCTCTCTCTCTCCACCCTCCCTCTCAGCTGCTCTCCGGTTTTTCTTGTCCTCTTTTTTTTACGCTCCTCCCCTCCCGTTTCTCAGCATGTCAAGGCATGTATTGAAGCAGAGGCATTTAAACTGTGAGTGAGTGAGTGAGAAGAGAGAATAAGGAACGTGATCCAACAGAGGAGGAGTTGGACGGCTTGCTTGGGGTCAAAGTTCATCCACAGCAGTATGCTTTAACTGAGGCTCACACCACTCCTGGGTCCACCCTGTCCTGGGTCTGGGAGCGAGGGAGGGAGGGAGGGAGGGAGGGAGGGATGAGCTCCAGCACTCCTGGCTAAATACTCCTCACATGGTTTAATAATAACCAATGTGATAAAAACAGAACCCTGCTGCTGCCGCCGTTACTGCAGGAACCAGGATGGAACGCAACTGAAGAATAAATCCAACCTTCAGTCGCCGACAAAGCCACTTCGTTGACTTAATAGCACCAACAAACAAACAAAAAGTGGCCACTGATGCGGACTGTGCTTAAAATAAACTGAGAAAGCATGCAAAACTCAGAGAGGTGTTTCAAATAGGCTACACATGTATCATTGTATCACTATATGAACTATGAGGTCATGTTAAAATACATGGATTTGGTGTTTCTCTGTGACATCCAGAGAATATAGGGTATTCAAAGCCCTCTGTGAAGAAGCAACTAGTCTATGGCCAGGGTTGGGGAGTAACAGATGTTCAAAGCATTTATTTTTCAACTCGAAGCAATGAGCCCAATCAGTTCTCCATGACAACCAAAATCATAAACAACAGAGTAGGCTAATAAGTGCTTTGTTTTTGAGTTATGCTCAGGTAAAACAATTAGGCTAATATATATTTCCAAATCCTATAATGGAAGCTCAAGGGGTATTAAATTAATTGGAATGACTGGAAATCTGACAGACTTCGGCTTTTAATTTAACATCTAGCCTAAATTGTATTATTAGCTGCAGTAGAAAGCAACGGGTTAGAAGAAGCCTACATAACAAACTCATTCAGTAAAATACAACATCCATTTATGGCCAGCTATGTAAACTCTAACATGGACTTATCCTGCAATAGATGGTCGTTCCATTGGTAATATGAACTCGGCAACAAAAAAAAAGAAAATGTCCCTTTTTCAGGACCATGTCTTTCAAAGATATTTTGGATTTTTACGAATTAACTTCACAGATCTTCATTGTAAAGAGTTTAAAACACTGTTTCCCCATGCTTGTTCAATGAACCATTAACAATTAATGAACATGCACCTGTGGAACGGTGGTTAAGACACTAACAGCTTACAGAGGGTAGGCAATTTAAGGTCACAGTTATGAAAGCTTAGGACACTAAAGAGGCCTTTCTACTGACTCTGAAAAACACCAAAAGAAAGATGCCCAGGGTCCCTGCTCATCTGCATGAACGTGCCTTAGGCATGCTGCAAGGAGGCATGAGCACTGCAGATGTGGTCAGGGCAATAAATTGCAATGTCCGTACTGTGAGACGCCTAGACAGCGCTGCAGGGAGACTGGATGGACAGCTGATCATCCTCGCAGTGGCAGACCACGTGTAACAACATCTGCACAGGATCGGTACATCCAAACATTACACCCGCGAGACAGGTACAGGATGGCAACAACAACTGCCCGAATTACACCAGGAACGCACAATCCCTCCATCAGTGCTCAGACTGTCCGCAATAGGCTGAGCCAGGCTGGACTGAGGGCTTGTAGGCCTGTTGTAAGGCAGGTCCTCACCAGACATCACCAGCAACAATGTCGCCTATGGGCACAAACCCACCGTCGCTGGACCAGACAGGACTAGCAAAAAGTGCTCTTCACTGATGAGTCGCAGTTTTGTCTCACCAGGGGTGATGGTTGGATTCACGTTTAACGTCAAAGGAATGAGCATTACACCAAGGCCTGTACTCTGGAGCGGGGTCGATTTGGAGGTGGAGGGTCCATCATGGTCTGGGGCGGTGTGTCACAGCATCATCGGACTGAGCTTGTTGTCATTGCAGGCAATCTCAACGCTGTGCTTTACAGGGAAGACATCCTCCTCCCTCATGTGGTACCCTTCCTGCAGGCTCATCCTGACATGACAATGGCACCAGCCATACTGCTCGTTTTGTGCGTGATTTCCTGCAAGACAGGAATGTCAGTGTTCTGCCATGGCCAGCGAAGAGCCCGGATCTCAATCCCATTGAGCGCGTCTGGGACCTGTTGGATCGGAGGGTGAGGGCTAGGGCCATTCCCCCCAGAAATGTCCGGGAACTTGTAGGTGCCTTGGTGGAAGAGTGGGGTAACATCTCACAGCAAAAACGGGCAAATCTGGTGCAGTCCATGAGGAGATGCACTGCAGTACTTAATGCAGCTGGTGGCCACACCAGATACTGACTGTTATTTATGTTAGTCACATGTCTGTGGAACTTGTTCAGTTTATGTCTCAGTTGTCGAATCTTGTTATGTTCATACAAATATTTACACATGTTAAGTTGGCTGAAAATAAACGCAGTTGACAGTGAGAGAACGTTTCTTTTTTTGCTGAGTTCACATCTATGTCTTCAAATACCTCTTAAGGGGAAAGTAATCAGATTACATTACTGAGTTTTGCTAATCCAAAAAGTGATGCTACTGATCAGAATTTGACAGTAACTAACAGATGACATTTAGAAAGTAGCCTACCCTACCCTGTCTATGGCAGAATATCCATTACTCCATGTATCACTTCAGTCAATCAATCCATCGAATCCATGCATCAAATCAATACATTAACCAATAGATCAATCAGTCTTGTAGGATCTGTTTAAGTGAAATTTGGTCCTGTGGGGGAAGGAACTGTTAGGTACCCTAGTCTAAATAGCCATCTGGGGAACTGCCTGCCATTAGACTGACATGGAGACATTCCTGTCGTTTCGCTTGGCCTTTACACAACCCCGCTATTTCTAGTGGCCGTTTCTCTCCTGCTTGTCAACGACACACCCTCCCGTTCAACTGAGGTAACTGATGGGTAACTGTAAGCAAAACCCCACAACAACAAAAAACATTCCTTACCCCAGGACACTTCAACGGGGTGACTATACAGGAAAATAAAGAAAAAGGGAGCACCTGGTTTCTGCTTTGAGCAGAGTATTTACTGGCTTGGCCTTCGAATGATAAACCCTTAAATTCAGATGCGTTATGCACCCCAAAAAACTGAGGGTACACAATGTACGTTTGGGATGGCTGGGGGTGTGTGTGTGTGTGTGTGTGTCGTCGTTGTCCCCCCCACCCCCATCCTTAAAGTTGGGAGAATGTTGCATTTTTCAAACACCTGAAACAGCTTTTTCATACAATCTAGATCCATAATCAATATGCTTAAATTGTATGCACAATTGTTTTTTTATTCTGCATATCTCAGCATACCTCTTGAGCTGGCTATATCCTTCTGACTGGTTGTTATTTTTTTAAGAAACTAAATATGCTTCTCTGAATCTCTGCTAAAATCTGGATAAAAGATTGAAAGGAATGTGAGTCTTAGTATATTAGTTATTGTTTGGTTTTCTAAAGTCTACCAACCTTGCCAGTATCAATCAAATGTATTTATAAAGCCCTTTCTTACATCAGCCGATGTCACAAAGTGCTGTACAGAAACCCAGCCTAAAACCCCCAAGCACCGTGGCTATGGAAAAACTCCCTAGAAAGGCCAGAACCTAGGAAGAAACCTAGAGAGGAACCAGGCTCTGAGGGGTGGCCAGTCCTCTTCTGGCTGTGCCGGGTTGAGATTATAACAGAACATGGCCAAGACGTTCAAACGTTCATAGATGACCAGCAGGGTCAGACAGTAGGCATGCCAGCTAAGATATAATAGCTAGCTTGTTTAACTAACTTGATTGTTAGCCTGAAATGGCTTGTCGGTAGCTAGTTATGAGGTTGGCAGATTGAAAACATATCTGGGCTAGCTAAAGCCATCTTCATACAATTCTTAAGTGGCTATCAGTAGGCTATTACAGAACATATTATTTTTGATAAAATAATAAACATGACAAATCTCAGGGGACACGTGTCCTTGTGCCCCATATGTGCACGAATTTGCTGGAATCAACCATTTATTTTTGATACACCAGTGGAGGCTGCTGAGGGGAGGACCCGGCTCATAACGGTTTGAATGGAGTAAATGGAATGGCATCAAACACATGGAAACCGTGTGTTTTGATAAAGATTTGATACTATTGCACTAATTCCGCTCCAGCCACCTACCTCCTGTGTGTTACACATAACATATGCTTAGGAAATTAAGAAATCATTTCAATGTGTTGAAATGCCTCTCTTCTATGACCATTAGGCTACACATGTCAATTTGTTGGCTTGTAAATAGGTTACAACCATGTATGAAGCTGGCATTCCATTGATAATGGTGTTGTTAATGGAGCTTTCCAAAAGCAGACTAGTCTTTTGGCGGTATCAAAGGGAACCATCGGTACCGTTGCGCCCAGGGCACGGGCTTTCACTAGTTACTACAGCCACAAAGTCAAAATTGGCTATATCATAAACATTTCTGAAAACAAAAAAAAGAGTTTTTTTTTTTTTTTTTGTCTTAATTTAAAGGTTAGGCACAAGATTGGCAGTGTGGTTATGGTTAGGTTTAAAATCAGATTTTAAGAAGGGAAATTGTAGAATTGGACGGGGTTTCTAACTTTGTGGCTGTGGGAACTAGTGACGACCTTGGGCACGTTCCCGACACTCAAAAGGGGTAATCAATCATCCAATTTGACGCATCTGACAGGGCGTGCGAGGCAGCAGCGCAGGCGGAATGTCACTTGTCAAATACCTTTGGCAGCAGGCTACAGGTGCGTGCCGCATCGCTGTTGTGAAGCTACCACACCGATTCTCGACACTCCTGTCAACTCGCCAGCTCTCTCACGCATCATTCATTTTATTCTGGGTAGCCTAACCTCATGAAAAGACAAAGAGAACGAAAGACTTTCACGGACCGACCTCAGTAGGCTGTCGTCGGAGAGGAGTCGAACAGGCTACAGGCAATACACAGCCTATCGATAGTCCGTGCTGCTCCGTCGTTGATTGAAATTCAATGATTTCCGAGGCATTCCGTCGGCGGACTTTTCTTCTAATGTTACACCACATGTGCAATAATTTAATGCTGAAAATATTTGATCATCAGAATTAGTTCTCCGTGCATGGTTGGTTTACATCTGCACTTTTTGTTTATCCTATATTATTTCGCTATTCCCATTCATATAGCCTAGTAGCTATCACGTGTTGTCAATACGCACAAGTCACACAGTTCCGCCCCAAATAGAAACGTGTGTGGCTGCTACACATTCTCAGACTATATATACAGATATATATAAAATAATACATCCAGGACATGTTGTTTCCAAAGCCGCGGGAAGGAGGGGTGCTGGCTGTGCCCCCTGATAAATTTAAAGAATTTTGCCAAAATTATTTAAAAAATATATTTTTTTCCCCAATTTTTTTTTTTTTAGCTAAATTCCCCCCAAAATCAGACACCCCCTAACTTCGGACACTCTCTAGCGGTTAGAGGATTAAATCAACTCGAGCTCAACATTTTTAAATGGACTGGAAAAATAACCCTTCTAGCTAGCTGACCACCGATTTTACATTGCTATTTATGTAAGTTAAGTTAGGTTTTTGAGAGTTTAAAAAAAAAGTAGTATTTCCACTGAAATGTCAAACATGCTAATTGCTAACCCCGTTAATTAACATTTGTTTTACGACACCAATAATCACAAAAACATTGATGGCTTGATCACAAGATAACAACACTGTTGAAGGTCATCTATTTCTTAAACGCTGTTGAGTATGCAGATAATACGGGGTGCTACGCTAAATACTACTCCACAGAGAGGATCAATAGCCCCTCAAAAATTCTCAACAAATGTGGAGCGATTCTGAGCGAACAGCACTGTTTTTCAAAGTAGCTTAAGATAAGCTATTGGAACAAGGGCATCAACCATCACCGGTGAGTGGCCTAGGCTTCATCTTCATCATATCGTGAGTCAGTTGCGTGATTCAGTCAATATATGCTAATATGCACTATAAATACAAAAGCATGTGGACACCCCTTCCATAGACAAACATTGGCAGTAGAATGGCGTTACTGAAGAGCTCAGTGACTTGTCAAATTTCTGCCCTGCTACAGCTGCCCCGGTCAACTGTAAGTGCTGTTATTGTGAAATGGAAATGTCTAGGAGCAACAACAGCTCAGCCACGAAGTGGGCTCTCAGTCTAAGAAGAGTGGAGGCTGGTATAGCAGAGGACCAACTCCATATTGGTGCCCATGATTTTGGAATGAGATGTTCGAAGAGCAGGTGTCCACATACTTTTTGGTAATAATCAGAAATACAGTGTAGACATTGTTAATGTTGTAAATGACTGTGGCAGCTGGAAACAGCTGATTTTTTTTATGGAATATCTACATAGGCGTACAGAGGCCCATTATCAGCAACCATCACTCCTGTGTTCCAATGGCACGTTGTGTTAGCTAATCAACGTTTATCAGTTTAAAAGGCTAATTGATCATTTTGAAAACCCTTTTGCAATTATGTTAGCATAGCTGGAAACTGTTGTTCTGATTAAAGAAGCAATAAAACTGGCCTTCTTTAGACTAGTTGAGTATCTGGAGCATCAGCATTTGTAGGTTCGATTACAGGCTCAAAAATGGCCAGAAACAAAGAACTTTCTTCTGAAACTCGTCAGTCTATTCTTGTTCTGAGAAATGAAGGCTATTCCATGCAAGCAAGAAATTGCCAAGAAACTTAAGATCTCGTACAACGCTGTGTACTACTCCCTTCACAGAACAGCGCAAACTGGCTCTAACCAGAATAGAAAGAGGAGTGGGAGGCCCTGGTGCACAACTGAGCAAGAGGACAAGTACATTAGAGTGTCTAGTTTGAGAAACAGATGCCTCACAAGTCCTCAACTGGTAGCTTCATTAAATAGTTCCCGCAAAACACCAGTCTCACCATTTGAATGGTGAATAGGAAGCGCTTCAATTAGGCTACCATGAGAAATAGGTCTAAAAATAATAGCTATTTTTAATCGTGGCCATCAAAACTATTTTTAACACATGATTGCATTTAGAATTGTTGCGCAATGACTTGGGGCTCATAAAAGGGAAATAATTAGTCAGTTGTACAATTTTCCAACAGTCTTGAAGGAGTTCCCACATATTCTGAGCACTTGTTGGATGCTTTTCCTTCACTCTGCGGTCCAACTCATCCCAAACCAGCTCAATTGGGTTGAGGTCGGGTGATTGTGGAGATGACTTCATCTGATGCAGCACTCCATCACTCTCCTTCTTGGTCAAATAGCCCTTACACAGCCTGGAGGTGTGTTGGGTCATTTTCAAACCAGATGGGATAGCGTATTGTGCAGAATGCTGGTTAAGTGTTCCTTGAATTCTAAATAAATCACTGACAGTGTCACCAGCAAAGCACCCCCAAACCATCACGGTGGGAACCACACACACATTCAACTGAAATGTGTCTACCACATTTAACCCAACCCCTCTGAAACAGAGAGGTGTGGGGGGGGGGCTGCCTTAATCAACATCCACAGCACCCAGGGAACAGTGGGTTAACTGCCTTGCTCAGGGGCAGAATTATAGATTGTTACCTTGTCAGCTTGGGGATTCGATCCAGCAACCTTTCGGTTACTGGCCCAACACTCCTACCCGCCAGGCTACCTGCCGCCCTGTCTGAAAGATTTTCCGCTCAAAGGCTCTGTATCTGAATGACGTGCTAGTGCACAACAAATGGCCGCAATAGATTCATGATATTTATTTTACAACAGGTCTACTTAAAACACATCTTAAACTAAGTACGGAACACAATTCAAAAGACAGATCAATCTTAATTTAGCCAATGAAAATGTCTCAACAGAATGAAACAAAACAAGTTTTGCATAGGCCCTTTAAAGACTCTGGTTTAGATTTAATAAATAGGCCTACAATAATAACAATGATAGACAATCATAATAATGATACAAAAAATGATTATAAATACAAAAAAATTTAAATAATACAAAATGGCATCCTACCTGAACAGTGAGTTGCACCTGTTGGATGTAACAAATGTATCACTAGCCACTTTAAACGATGCCACTTTATATAATGCTTACATATCCTACACTACTCATCTCATATGTATATACTGTACTCTATACCATCTACTGCATCTTGCCTATGCCGGTCGGCCATCGCTCATCCATATATTTATATGTACATACTCGTATTCATTCCTTTACACTTGTGTGTGTATAAGGTAGTTGTTGTGAATATTGTTAGATTACTTGTTAGATACTACTGCACGGTCGGAACTAGAAGCACAAGCATTTCGCTACACTCGCATTAACATCTGCTAACCATGTGTATGTGACAAATAAAATTTGATTTGATTTATTGAAAAAGATTCTGCTAATTTCTTCTATCGTGTAAATGATGTAGAATGCATTAAATGTGTTTAATAAAAGGCCTTTTTTGTTTTTTTCCTGCAAAAAAATAATTAGGCTGTTAAACTGAATGCTGCACAAATGCAATTATACTGTAGATGCAATGTTTTACACTTTTTTCCCCCACATAATTTTCCTGTTTTTTTGTGTGTTTGGAATGGCACGGTTACTATTGCATCATCCTGCCATTGCATGCAGTAAAGAGGGCAACGGATTTGTGCTCCCGAGTGGCGCAGTGGTCTTAAGACACTGCATCACAGTGGTAGAAGTGTCACTACAAATCTTGGTTTGATTCCAGGCTGTATCACATCCGGCTGTGATAGGGAGTCCCATAGGGCGGCGCACAATTTGTTCTTAACTGATTTGCCTAGTTAAATAAAGGTAAAATAAAAAAATATATTGTGGGGGATAGAAGGATGCTGGATTGCCACATGTTCAACAAATCTGATCTAACAAAGTAGATATTCTTTAAATCCTTCATGATTTATGTTTTGTAACAGGCCCACAATGTGATTATGTCCTATTTGGATAAATGTGGCTGTTTTAGCTGTATATCATTTAGAAGTTGTATATCATTCAGGTTTAGAAGAAGTGACTGCTAAACGCTAACTCCTGTTTGTATAGGCTGGTAGCATAGCTAGTAGACTGAAATCGGTGGTGGTAGTCAAAGTCGTTCTTAACTGTAATGCAATTCAATTGGTGAACATGATATGAACATGTCTTGGGGTTGACATCATACAAGAATAATACTCAGATTTTTCCCTCAACAGTTTGAAATAGACATATACAGAGCCTTCACTTTACCTATTCCACATATTGTTGTGTTACAGCCTGAATTCAAAATTGATGAAATATATATATATTTCTCACCCATTTACACACAATACCCCATAATGACAAAGTAAAAACAGGTTTTTAAGAAATGCCTGGTTTCCTCCAGACGTGACACTTGGCATTCAGGCCAAAGAGTTCAATCTTGGTTTCATCAGACCAGATAATCTTGTTTCTCATGGTCTAAGAATCCTTTAGTTGCCTTTTGGCAAACTCCAAGCGGGCTGTCATGTGACTTCTACTGAGTAGTGGCTTCCGTCTGGCGTCTCTACAATAAAGACCTGATTAGTGGAGTGCTGCAGAGATGGTTGTCCTCCTGGAAGGTTCTCCTATCTCCACAGAGTGACCATCGGGTTGTTGGTCACCTTCTTTGACCAAGGCCGTTCTCCCTATTGCTCAGTTTGGCCGGGCGGCCAGCTCTAGGAAGAGTCTTGGTGGTTCCAAACGTCTTCCATTTATGAATGACTGAGGCCACTGTGTTCTTGGGGACCTTAAATGCTGCAGAACTTTTTTGTTACCCATTCCCAGATCTGTGCCTCAACACAATCCTGTCTCGAAGCTCTACGGTAAATTCCTTCGAACCTCATGGCGTGGTTTTTGCTCTGACATGCACTGTCAATTGTGGGACTTTACAGTGCCTTGCAAAAGTATTCATCCCCCTTGGCGTTTTTCCTATTTTGTTTAAATTTATTTTTATTCGGATTTCATGTAATGGACATTCACAAAATAGTCTAAATTGGTGAAGTGAAAAAAATTACTTGTTTCAAAAACAAAAAAACAAAAACATTTACAGAAAAGTGGTGCGTACATCTGTATTCAGCCCCTTTGCTATGAAGCCCCTAAATAAGATCTGGTGCAACCAATTACCTTCAGAAGTCACACAATTAGTTAAATAAAGTCCACCTGTGTGCAATCTAAGTGTCACATGATCTCAGTATATATATATACCTGTTCTGAAAGGCCCCAGAGTCTGCAACACCACTAAGCAAGGGGCACCACCAAGCAAGCGGCACCACGAAGACCAAGGAGCTCTCCAAACAGGTCAGGGACAAAGTTGTTGAGAAGTACAGATCAGGGTTGGGTTATAAAAAAAAATATCTGAAACTTTGAACATCCCACAGAGCACCATTAAATCCATTATTAAAAAATGTAAAGAATATGTCACCACAACAAACCTGCCAAGAGAGGGCGGCCCACCAAAACTCACGGACCAGGCAGGGACGGCATTAATCAGAGGCAACAAAGAGACCAAAGATAACCCTGAAGGAGCTGCAAAGCTCCACAGCGGAGATTGGAGTATCTGTCCATAGGACCACTTTAAGCCGTACACTCCACAGAGCTGGGATTTACGGAAGAGTGGCCAGAAAAAAGCCATTGCTTGAAGAAAAAAATAAGCAAACACGTTTGGTGTTGCCAAAAGGCATGTGGGAGACTCTCCAAACATATGGAAGAAGGTACTCTGGTCAGATGAGACAAAAATTCAGCTTTTTGGCCATCAAGGAAAACGCTATGTCTGGCGCAAACCCAACACCTCTCATCACCCCGAGAACACCAATAAGGCTGTAACATAACAAAATGTGGAAGAAGTGAAGGTGTCTGAATACTTTCCGTATGCACTGTAATTGTATGCGTGTGGTATAGAGATGAGGTAGTCATAAAAAACAAATCATGTTCAACACTATTATTGCACACAGAATGAGACCATGAAGTTTATTATGTGACTTGTTAGGCACATCGTTAGGCACATTTTAACTCCTGAACGTATTTAAAGATTGTCATGACAAAGGGGTTGAATATTTCTTCACTCAAAGAGATTTTAGGTTTTCATTTTTTTATTAATTTCAATTTTTTTTTTTTTTTTATAAATAATTCTGACATTTTGACATGATGTGGTATTGTGTGTAAGGTACCAACTAATCGTAAATGTAATCCATTTTAAATTCAGGCTGTAACACAACAAAATGTGCACAAAGTCAATGGTGGGAATACTTTCTCAAGGCACAGTATATAATAGCTTAAATTCAGGATTATTTTGCTGGGGGCAATGAGGAGATTTGGCATCTTTCCTCCATGCGTTTCCATGGCATTTCCATTGTTTATGTCGAGTTCCATTGAGCACCAACGCTACAGTACTGTGGGTGTTATTTCTGGCTCATTAACATATTTTGAGGTGTGTATCGTAAGAGGCTATATTTATTGCCACCTGTGTGTGAGAATGCTGTACCAATTTAACTCCTATGTGGTTATAGTGGCACATCAATTAAGAATGTATAGGGGACTGACTAGAGTGGCAGCAAGTCTTAAACATTAAATGGTTGAGCCTTTTTGGTCTGTTTTTCCCTGTAGTCACTGCCAGTTTGAATGCCTTTGTTAAGCCGTCTAGAAGTGACACCAAATATTCATTCATATGCTGTAATCTGTAAACACTTTACCTAGCAGCCAACCTGCTTATACCAATCCCTTGTAATTACAGTACAAAATCCCTGTGAAATACAGACCCCCCTTCAATCCATTTATTCATTCCGATTACAGTAGCATTTACCTTCTTTCTTATTTTTTACAGTATAATACAGTATGTTTTTTACGGTATTGTGCTGTGTGTCATTACAAAGTTGATATCGTATTTATATTACAGTAGGTGTACTGTAATATGAAATACAGTATTTTACTTGCCACCGAGCTGCCCTTTAAGCTTCTGTCAAATTCACGGTAACACCTTTACAGTGTACCTAGCTAGTTAGCTGATGGCTAACAACAAAACAATATTGGGAATAAGTGACAAAGCAACGGACAGAAACAATTCACGTTTGCTCTTGTAGTAAAGCACCCAAGTAGTTCCATAATGCTTTTCCACATCCTGAATCCATCCACTCTTTGACTTGGTTAAACTGCCGCATGTGTAAAAGAAAAACCAAGCCTACTAGCCAGTATGTGTCGCACTGCCCCACATGGAGTTGGTAGCTAATTTGAATATATTAAAGTGCAGCCACTTTCATACAGGCTTTATATGGGAAATAAATATGGGGGGTGCGGGGGGGGGGTACTGGTTGCTTTAAAGGGACATATCTCATTTCCTGACTCCCTGTGCCAAAAGGATGTATAAATAGATGGAATGTGTCACAGCCGTGTGTGTTACTGTCTGTCTGGGACAGGAAGGAACTCAAGAGACAAGAATGGAGGGAAGAGACTTTCTGGCATCCAGCACAGGCATTTATTCAATAATTTATAGTACTTCTTTGGATGTTAAGTCTAGAAAATAGCCTATAGCCAGTGCGGCAGGTAGCCTAGTGGTTAGAGTGTTGGACTTGTAAGGTCGAATCCCTGAGCTGACAAGATCAAAAATCTGTTGTTCTGCCCTTGAACAAGGCAGTGGATGTCGATTATAGCAGCCCCCTGCACCTCTCTGATTCAGAGGGGTTGGGTTAAATGTGGAAGACACATTTCAGTTGAAGGCATTCAGTTTGTGTTTGGTCAAAAGTTGCCTCAAGTGTATTACAGTATTTGTGGCCCACGTATCTGTGTTGTAATCAAGAATCCAGGTAAATGATCATTGCAACAGTCACCACCACCTCTCCCTGTTGTTTATCTCTTTCCACTAGGCTTTGCTGAAGCATATCAGAAACTAAGCTGTGTGTGTAGATGTGTGAGGTTTCAAGAATGAGTCAAGGCCTCAACAACAGCTGAATTGTGATCCTGAGAAGTGGGAGCAGGTCACACCACGTTTCTTCTCATTTGCATAGTTGTGTTTACTGTATCTGCACCTCAACGGTTTGATGTCTTATCTCTCTCTCTCTCTCTCTGCCTCAAGGCTTGGTTTCCATCTGCCCTCTGTTGGAAGCCACGTTGTTGTGCTGAGAATCCATCGTCATTTCTCTGCAGTGACTTAGGCTGAGGCTACTGTGTATAGCCAATCTATCTCAGTAGTCCTACTCCAGTCTCCTTTTCACCTTGTTTATACCTGGATTTACTTAACAAACGGTACACCTCAATAGGTGGTCCAGGTATCCTCATGACATGGCACAGTGGGGGGGGGGGCTTTCCTCTTTTGTTTTGTATTGCTCCTCTACAAGGCCGTAACTTTGTTGTATATTAGAGGGGGTCAATAGGTTCTGGTGTCAATAGGTTCTGGTGTCAACACCCCTCTTCGGGGTCTGGGGACACTTAAATAAATAGCTGTGAAATGGTTGTTTCTGGTGGCTTTTGAGGGGGAAATACATTATTATTATTTATTTTTTGACATTTAACCTTTATTTAACAAGACAAGTCATTTAAGAACAAATTCTTATTTACAATGACGGCCTATTCCGGCCAAACCCGGACGACGCTGGGCCAATTGTGCACCGCCCTATGGGACTGGATACATCCAAACATGATCATTTGGTTAATATACCCCCCAATATATACCCCCCAATATATACCCCCCAATATATACCCCAATATAACCCCCAATATATACCTCAATATACCCCAATGACTCCTGAAATACCAATACTTTTCTATATTCATTTAAACTGTGTTCTTAATAGTTGACAAAGTCACCACCACATTCCTTCTTTAACTACATTTAAATGTCAAAACTCATTTTGCAATCTGAGTCCAGAAACGTCTTACTCGGTCACGCAATTTAATTACAGTGTTAATTAATTAAACAATACAGTGATAGTCAAAGTAACTCTTCAGCATGGCGTCATGTAGAAGCAATAGACTCTAAAATAAACCAATCAGTATGGTGTCATGCTCAACAATAGATTTTAAAATAAACCAATCAGTATAGCGACATTCTCAAGCAACAATTGATTGTCATTCACCATCAAGTAAAATACATACACATTCAATAACCGGTTGCAATGTTACACAAAGGTGGGCATAAAGTGATCCAGAGAGGGGTCAGCTCTTCAATCTCAATTCACTTAAATGCACCAAATACCTTTTTACGCCTGTCACTGCCAGAAATACACAATTCTGGCATATTGTTTTCCTATCTATGATATCCAGATTCTCCTGGTGGATATGACAGACAGCAACGTGGTTCAATCTACTTTGTGTCTTTGCTGAGCACAGCCACGTCTTCAACCTCTTGAGGGAACTATAGCTCCTTTCTGGTTCAGAGGAGGAAACGGGTATGACAAGGAGCAACCCTGACCAGAGCTTCAAATAAAAACCCAGTCCTCTAGAGTAAGTCCTCTTAGAATGTGTGCAGTCTCTGCATTAGAACTAAATGAGTTGTTGATTGAAAAAATGGTCAGTTGCACAGCAAGAGAATGGCTATTAAAGGTCATTATAATTTTTCATGAAATTTGATGATATTTTTAAGGAAACCAGATCAAAGTAGGATGACCAAAGTAGATTGACCAAAGTATGTAAAAAAAAATGACTGTCGCTTCTACATTGATGAAGTTTGATCATAAAGTCACTGGGTCCCCTCCCACATGACAAACACTTTGTTATTAAAGGGACAAGGTGACATCACTTTAAATGAAAAGTCCACCCCAAAAATATATTTTGGTAATTGTTTCGTTAGTCCATTGTTAATATAGTCCCATAATGTTTGCTTGTTAGCAATCAAGTTTTCAAGATATGTCACTTTTAAAAATACAGAAATCAAAAATGCATCATACTGGGATGAAAAGTTCCTGGGCGTACACATCACTGACAATCTGAAATGGTCCACCCACACAGAGATTGTGGTGAAGAAGGCGTAACAACGCCTCTTCAACCTCCAGGAGGCTGAAGAAATTTGGCTTAACCCCTAAAATCCTCACAAGCTTTTACAGATGCACAATCAAGAGCCTCCTGTCGGGCTGTATCACCGCCTGGTACGGCAACTGCACCGCCCGCAACTGCAGGGCTCTCCAGAGGGTGGTGCAGTCTGCCCAACGCATCACCAGGGGCACACTGCCTGCCCTCCAGGACACCTACAGCACCCGATGTCACAAGAAGGCCAAAAAGATCATCAAGGACAACAACCACCCGAGCCATTGCCTGTTCACCCCGCTACCATCCAGAAGGCGAGGTCAGTACAGGTGCATCAAAGCTGGGGCCCAGAGACTTTCTATCTTAAGGCCATCAGACTGTTAAATATCCATTACTAGCTGGCCTCCACCCAGTACCCTGCCTTGAACTTAGTCACTGTCACTAGCCGGCTACCACCCAGTTACTCAACCCTGCACCTTAGGGGTTGAGTGAGCTTTTGTCCTGTGTACATAGACATGGAATCACTGGTAACTTTAATAATGGAACACTGGTCACTTTAATCATATTTACGTACAGTTTTACTCATTTCATACAGTTCATTCGGAAAGTATTCAGACCCCTTGACTTTATCCACATTTTGTTTACGTTACAGCTTTATTCTAAAATTGATTAAATCATTTTTTCTTCATCAATCTACACACAATACCCCATAATGACAAAACAAAAACAGGTTTTTATACATTTTTGCAAATGTATAAAATAAAAAATAAAAAATATATTTAAATAAGCATTCAGACCCTTCACTCAGTACTTTATTGAAGCAGCTTTGGGAGTGATTACAGCCTCGAGTCTCTTGGGTATGACGCTACAAGCTTGACACATCTGTATTTGGGGAGTTTCTGCCATTCCTCTGAAGCTCTGTCAGGTTGGATGGGGAGCGTTGATGCACAGCTATTTTCAGGTTTCTCGAGATGTTAAATCGGGTTCAAGTCCGGGCTCTGGCTGGGCCACTCAAGGACATTCAGAGACTTGTGCCGAAGCCACTCCTGCATTGTCTTGGCTGTGTGCTTAGGGTCGTTGTCCTGTTGGAAGGTAAACCTTTACCCCAGTCTGAGGTCCTGAGCGCTCTGGAGCAGGTTTTCATCAAGGATCTCTCAGTACTTTGCTCCGTTCATCTTTGCCTCGATCCTGACTAGTCTCCCAGTTCCTGCCTCTGAAAAACAGGGATGGTGCCAGGTTTCCGGCCATT
>QNTS01011465.1:2415-22633 GCA_003317085.1 Hucho hucho
AGCAGTAGTAGTAGTAGTAGTAGTAGTAGTAGCTATAGTAGTAGTAGTAGTAGTAGTAGTAGCTATAGTAGTAGTAGTTGTAGTAGTAGTAGTTGTAGTAGAAGTAGTAGCAACATACTTTACTTTTCTAAAGTAGTGTACTATACATGGAGATAGGATGCCATTGGGAACGCGGGAACAGGAAATCCTCATAATGTGGTGTGGGTTTGTTCTCTGCTGTGATAACACAAAGCCTGCCTTCAACATCCTGAGCAACAAGCCTGTGTCCGCTAAACTGTGTGTCTGTGTGTGTGTGTGCGCGGTGTGTATGTGTGCGGTGTGTATGTGTGTGTTGTTATTAGTCAATGTGTCTCTGTTCGTGTAAAACTGAAGGTGGGTGTTTGTCTGGAAATAGTGTCGTTTTGCCAGAGACTGTGTGTGTGTTTTTGTTTGAGGTCTGCCTCGGTGTGTGTGTGTGTACAGTGCCCCCCCCCCCCACCTCCTCTCTTCTGCTCCAAGAATCCAGTCGCCAAGACTGTCTGTCTCCATACTGTCTGTCTCTGTCTCTGTCTCTCCGCCCACTTGCACACACACACACACACACACACATACACTTTCTCTCTCCCTCCCTCAGACTGCAAAAAGAGAACAGCTCATATTTAATTCTGTCACTTTATTTCTGAGTAGATGGCAGAGAGAGGAGGGAGGGAGGGATAGAGGGGAGGGAGGGAGGGAAAGAGGGAAGGGAGGGAGGGAGGGAAGGAGGGGAGGGAGAGAGGAGTAGGATAGGGAAGGACAGAGATAGAGGTAAAGGACAAACGAGGGATACAGGGAAACGAAGGAGAAGTAAACCACAACACCAGCACTGAAACACACACTGACTACACACTGACCGGAAAGTGTGTGCGTGTGTGCATGAATCAGGCAGTACCCATTTAATTTTCCTCTGAAAACATCTAGTGGAGATTTGAGGCTGCATGCGCCACTGTGTTCACTGCCAAAAGTCCTCTCTTCAATCTTTCCTTCTCTCTCTCTCTCTCTCTCTCTCTCTCTCTCTCGCTCTCTCGCTCTCTGGATGTGCCCTAAATGCCACCCTATATAGTGCACTACATTTAGGACCCAGCCTCTGTCAGCTTTGGAGGAAGGACAAACAGAGAGAGGAAGGGGTGAAGAGGGGAAGAGGAAGAAGGTTGTGGCTAGTTTAGGTCAAGGAGATTTGATAATGACTGCACAGGCGTGTGTACATAACAGTTGGTACGGGCGTGTGTGTATGTATGTTTATAGTGTGTGTGGATCCTGACCACGGTTCTGCTGACTCATGAAAAGTACGTATGGAAAAAAAACTGTGCGGTCTCTACGACAACAACTCACACAAATATACCCTATTTTATGTGTGTCATCAAACACCACCAAGCACAACACAGTACACCTGTGTTACCACACCCATACACACAAACACACCCATGCACGTACACGCACACACACACAAACCCAGCCACACACACACACACGCACACACACCCAGCCACACATTCCTGTGGTGTGTAAATAATTAATGTAGAAAAACAGTCAACAGTATGATCTTATAGCAGGCATTAATCAAGAGATCTATACCTGTGTGTTTGTTTGTGTGTGTGTGTGTGTGTTAAACCCTGCTCATAGCTGCACAGCCCCAAGCCAGAAGTCAGAGAAAAGAAGGATATTCAACTGGAAAAGAGAGAGTGGGTGGGAATGAGGGAGAGAAATAGAGGAGGAGTCAGTCAGTGCAAGGAACTCCCCTTAGGTCCTGGGGCTCTGTTCACAAACACGAACACACCCCACAGAGCCCCAGGACAGCAACACAATTAGACCCCACCAAATCATGATAATACAAAAAGATAACTACTTGACACATTGGAAAGAATTAACAAAAAAACAGAGCAAACTAGAATGCTATTTGGCCTTAAACAGGGAGTACACAGTGGTGGAATACCTGACCACTGTGACTGACCCAAAATGAAGGAAATCTTTGACTATGTACAGACTCACTGAGCATAGCCTTGCTATTGAGAAAGCCCGCCGTAGGCAGACCTGGCTCTCAAGAGAAGACAGGCTATGTGCACACTGCCCACAAAATGAGGTGCAAACTGAGCTGCACTTCCTAACTTCCTGCCAAATGTATGACCATATTAGAGACACATATTTCCATCAGATTACACAGACCCACAAAGAATTCGAAAACAAATCCAATTTTGATTAACTCCCATATCTACTGGGTGAAATACCACAGTGTGCGTTCACAGCAGCAAGATGTGTGACCTGTTGCCACAAGAAAAGGGCAACCAGTGAAGAACAAACGTCATTGTAAATACAACCCATATTTATGTTTATTTATTTTCCCTTTTGTACTTTAACCATTTGCACATCGTTACAACACTGCATATATACATAATATGACTTTTGTAATGTCTTTATTCTTTTGGAACTTGTGTGACTGTAATATTTACTGTTCATTTCACTATTGTTTATTATCTACTTCACTTGCTTTGGCAATGTTAACATATGTTTCCCATGCCAATAAAGCCCTTGAATTGAAATTGAATTGAAATTGAAATTGAGATAGAGAGAGAGAGAGAGAGAGAGAGACAGAGAGAGGGAGAGAGATAGACAGAGAGAGAGAGAGAAAGAAAGAAAGAAATAAAGAAAAAGTGGGGAAGAATTGAGAGAAAGAGAAAAAGAGAGGGAGAGAGAGATGGAGAAAGAAAGAGTTCTTTCCATAGAAGCTTGTGTGATGTGTGTGTGTGTGTGTGTGTGTGTGTGTGTGTGTGTGTGTGTGTGTGTGTGTGTGTGTGTGTGTGTGTGTGTGTGTGTGTGTGTGTGTGTGTGTGTGGGAGGGAAACCCCACTTGAGTCAACAAATACGAGAAAGCTGATTTTGCCAGGAAACCCCTGTCTTGTCTTACTGAGTTCACACCACAGAACAGAACAGGGCTTTAGAAAACTGTGGTGTGTGTGTGTCTGTGAGCGTGTTACGTGTGCGTGTGTGTCTGTGAGCGTATTACGTCTATGTGTGTCTGTGAGCGTGTTTCGTGTGTGTGTCTGTGAGCGTGTTTCGTGTGTATGTGTGTTTCTCTGTAGGTGATGGCTTTGTTATGGAAGGTTTGGGAATCGCTTCCTTTTAGGTGGTTGTAGAATTTAACGGCTCTTTTCTGGATTTTGATTATTAGCGGGTATCGGCCTAATTCTGCTCTGCATGCATTATTTGGTGTTTTTGCAGAATTCTGTATGCAAGAGTCTCAATTTTGTGTTCGTCCCATTTTGTGAATTTTTGGCAGGTGAGCGGACCCCAGTCCTCACAACCATAAAGGGCAATGGGTTCTATAACTGATTCAAGTATTTTTTACCAGATCCTGATTGATATGTTGAAATTTATGTTCCTTTCTGGGTAATTGGCCCTTCTTGCCTTGTCTCTCAGATCGTTCACAGCTTTGTGGAAGTTACCTGTGACGCTGATGTTGGGAATTTATATTCGTTGTCCTGGCAAATTGACCTTTTTTGGAACACCATTATTTTTGTCTTACTGAGACTTACTGTCAGGGCCCAGGTCTGACAGAATCTGTGCAGAAGATCTAGGTGCTGCTGTAGGCCCTCCTTGGTTGGGGACAGAAGCACCAGATCATCAGCAAACAGTAGACATTTAACTTCAGATTCTAGTAGGGTGAGGCCGGGTGCTGCAGACTGTTCTGGTGCCCTCGCCAATTCGTTGATATATATGTTGAAGAGGGTGGGGCTTAAGATGCATCCCTGTCACACCCCACGGCCCTGTGGAAAGAATTGTGTGTATTTTGTCCTGTAGTTCATTCAATGTAATTGGAAAATAGTTGATCCTAGGATTTCTTTAATAGTTGATCCTAAGATTTGTATTTGATCATGTATGTTTTTGTTTTTACTGTTTGTTCTTTGTTATAAGAGCCAAAAAGATTGGAGAAGTGGTTTATACATACATCTGCGTTTTGGATAGATATCTCTTCCTGTTGTTGTTTGTTTGGAGTTTTCCTATGTTCCCAAAAGTTGTTTGATTCCATGAATTCTTCAATTACATCGAGATGATTTCTGATGTGCTGTTCCTACTTTTTACGTATTTCTGTATTGTTTTAGTGTATTGTTTTAGGCGTAGGCTCAGGTTTTCTGGGTCTCTATGTTTTTGGTTAGATAGGTTTCTCAATTTCTTTCTTAGGTTTTTGCATTCTTCATCAAACCATTTATCATTGTTGTAAATTTTCTTAGGTTATTTGCTTGACATTTTTAGATTTGATAGGGAAGGTGAGAGGTCAAATATACTGTTTAGGTTTTCTACTGCCAAGTTTACACCTTCACTATTACAGTGAAACATTTTGTCCAGGAAATTGTCTAGAAGGAATTTAATTTGTTGTTGCCTAATAGTTTTTTGGTAGATTTCCACACTATTTCCCTTTCATCTATAGCATTTCTTAATATTATTCAGTTCCTTTGGCTTTGATGCCTCATGATTGAGTATTGCTCTGTTTAAGTAGACTGTGATTTTGCTGAGATCTGATAGGGGTGTCAGTGGGCTGACTGTGAACGATCTGAGAGACTCTGGGTTGAGGTCAGTGATAAAGTAGTCTATAGTACTACTGCCAAGAGATGAGCTATAGGTGTACCTACCATAGGAGTCCCCTCAAAGCCTACCACTGACTATGTACATACCCAGCGTGTGACAGAGCTGCAGGAGTTGTGACCTGTTTTTGTTGGTTATGTTGTCATAGTTGTGCCTAGGGGGGCATATGGGGGAGGGTAGGTGTTTGTCCTCTTGTGTGCTAAAGGTGTCGGGTTCTTGTCCAGTACGGGCATTTAGGTTGCCACAGACTAGTACATGTCCCTGGGCCTGGAAATTGTTAATCTCCCCCTCTAGGATGGAGAAGCTGTCATCGTTAAAGTATGGGGATTCTATTGGGGGGATATAGGTAACACATATGAGGACTTTTTTCTCTGTTGAGATAATTTCCTTATTAATTTCTAGCCAGATGTAAAATGTTCCAGTTTTGACTAATTTAATAGAGTGGGTTAGGTCTGCTATATACCAAATTAGCATACCCCCTGAGTCTCTCCCCTGTTTCACACCTGTTAGTTTGGTGGATGGGACTACCAGCTCTCTGTAACCTAGTAGGCAACCAGTGGGTCCGTCTCCTCTATACAATGTTTCTTGTAGGATGACAATGTCTTTCTCTCGCTCTCTCCTCCTCTCCTCTCCCCATCTCTCTCTCCTCTCCCCTGCCCCATATATCTCCTCCCCCCATCTTTCTCTCTCTCTCTCTCTCTCTCTCTCTCTCTCTCTCTCTCTCTCTCTCTCTCTCTCTCTCTCCTCTCCCCATCTCTGTGTGTGTGTGTGTGTGAGGGAGGGAGGGAAACCCCACTTGAGTCAACAAATACGAGAAAGCTGATTTTGCCAGGAAACCCCTGTCTTGTCTTACTGAGTTCACACCACAGAACAGGGCTTTAGAAAACTGTGCTGTGTGTGTACAATGTTTCTTGTAGGATGACAATGTCTTTCTCTCTCTCCCCCATCTCTCTCTCTCTCTCGCTCTCTCTCCCCCATATCTCTCTCCCCCATCTCTATCTCTCTCTCTCTCTCTCTCTCTCTCAAAGCCCTTTAACCCCTCCCTCCCTCCATCCATCCTTCTGTCTTTAGCAGATGTAGTAGATTAGATATCGTGCCTTGATAGTAAGTAGGGGACTAACAATAGTGTGGAATAGGGCTCTTCTATACATGACGGTGAACACTGGGGTAAGTGTGGCTGCGTTCCAAATGGAACCCTATTCACTATATAGTGCACTCCTGTATGAGCCCTAGTCAAAAGAAGTGGGGACAGTCAGTATTTTTCCCTAGTTTGGGTGTTCTTCCTCTAGCCTGTTCTGTTCTGTCCTCCCTCCACATGATTCATCTCACACACTCCCCCCTTAATTTCTCTGTTGCCTTCCCTCCCTCAGCTTTCATTTCACAGTCCCTCTCTTTCCTCAAACAGTCCCCTCTTCCTTCACACTCCCCCCATCTTCCTGACTTCTCTATTCACACACACACACACACACACACACACACACACACACACACACACACACACACACACACACACACACGCACGCACACACACACACACACTCTTCCCTCCATCCCTTTCTTCACTCACTCTCTATCTTCCTGACTCGTCTTTTCTTCTCTCCTTCCCCCCTTTAGAAACAGCAGGGTGTCCCCCTCTTGGCTCTAAGTAACCCTCCCCTCTCTCCCCCTTACACCCCCACCTCTCCTGTCCTCTCTCTCTCCCCCCTCAACTCTACATCCCACCTCATATAACTGCCTTTTCACAGAAGAGCTCTACAGTCCCTAACCACCAAACAATACAGCTAGAACAACTTCAGTAGACAGCAGTTCCCTAAACAGACAGCTAAAGGAGTAACCTAACACAACCCAACACAACACAGACATGACCTCAGCCTGGTTGTCACTAGTTACCACAGCCACAAAGTCATACATCCCGCCTATTTCTACAATTTCACTTCTTAAAATCGGATTTTAAACCTAACCTTAACCTCAACTCTAACCTTAACCACACCGCTAACCTTATGCCTAACCTTAAATGAAGACCAAAAAGCACATTTTTGTTTTCATGAATTTATACAATATAGCCAATTTGGATTTTGTGGCTGTGGTAACTAGTGGAAACTGTGTAAGAGCCTGACCAATACTCTGGGATAACAGGAAGAAGCACTGACATGTCTGTGGCATTTTTATTAGTGTAAACCAATACTGGGACCAGTAAGTAGAACCAGCCTATCACCTCTTTACGTACTGCAACCAGGAAGTAGAACCAGCCAATCGCCTCTCAACGTACTGCAACCAGGAAGATGAATCAGCCAATCATGACTCACCTCTCTACAGTGCTGTGGCCCTCCCAAGGCTCCTGCTGTGGCCTGTTGCATCGCTGCCATCTGCTGCATCCTCTGCTGTAGTAAATGGGCGTGGTTCGCTGCTACAGATGCTGCTGTTCCGGTAGCACCCCCATGCTGCATTCCCCGATAACCTGCCATGGGGTTGGGGGGTCCCTGTCCAGGGGGTCCCCCTCCCCCCATCTTCTGCTGCTGTCCACCTTGGTGGTCTGGGTTGAGATCAAAGTGGCGAAGGGGTTTGGTGTTAGTGAAGGAGTATGGGGGTTCTTGGTGGGGTACACCGCCACCACCGCCTGGTTTGGACATGGACGGGTGTTGTCCCAGCTGGGCGTTAGTCTGTAGCTGCTGTGTGTTCGACTGTTGCTGTTGTTGTTGTTGTTGTTGTTGCATTAGTAGCTTGAGACTGCTGGGTTGACCTGCAGTCATGGCTTTGTAGAGCTGGCTAGACATATTGTTGTTGGGTCCTGACCCGTTCTGGGTGCTGTATGGATGTGGATGTTGGGTTTGGGGTTGATTCTGGGGTTGTGGTTGAGGATGGGGTTGAAGCAATGGACTAACATGGGACTTGTCCGTCCTGTAGGGGGGTGAGGGCCTTGTGGCGCCCGATGTCGCTGCACCTCCGCTGGGCATGTAGTTGGCCTGGGACCCCTGGATGTTGGATGAAGTGCTGGATGTGGTGGTCGTTCCTCCAGGTAGGGGGGTACTCTGTGGGCTGAAGGGGGGTTGGGCGATAGCCGGACTGCCTAGCTTCTCTGGGTGGTAGGGTGGTGAAGGACCAGCGGATGGGAGACTCAGCGATCCCTGGGGGCTCTGGATGCTTCCAGCCGGGCTGAATGGTTGCTGGTGGAGCGGGGAGGAGTTGGGGAGGTTGGGCAGTTTCTGTCCGCCCCAGGGTAAGCCTTGCTGGGATAGAGGAGGGATAGAGGCCTGGGTCTGGTTCTGGGACTGGTTCTGCTGGATAGGGGTGTTGGAGGAAAGGTGTTTGTTGGAGTTGGACGCCATTTGCTGGAGCTGTTGGGCTCGCGATAGTTCGTGCCACGTGGAACCGGGTCGAGACGAAAGGGCGGCTGAGAGCATTGGAGAACGAGCTTGATTCTGAGACGAAGAGGAGGAAGAGGAGTGATGAGGGGAGGCCGATAGGGGTGATGGGACTGGTTTGGAGGGGTGGGGGATGGAGTAGGGAGCTCCAGCCGGACTCGGGCCTACTTGGGGAGACCCGGCCTGGGGAAAGCCTGGGGAACGGGTGAGGTGGCTCTCCAGGTGAGAGGTGGGTCTCTGGGGGGAGCGTTTGGGCGAGTGTGGGTGGATATACCCCGGCCCAGGCCCTTGATTCTGATTCTGCTCCTCTTTATTCCCCAGTATCTTGTCAAGATCCAACTCCGTCAATGACGGATCCGGGTTCTTAGTCAGTTCATCCAGAATATCTTGCAGCTCCTGCTCAACCGATGGGGCCGACGAGGAGCTTCCATTGGGGTGAAAATGTCCTCCACCACCTCCCCCTCCTCCACCACCACCCACAGACCCTTGACTCGCCTTAGGGGGCATTGAGTAAGGCGACCCCAGCCCGGAGTTACCGTTCCCCAGCCTGTTACCTTCCAGTGACCCCTGACTTCCAGGACCTCCATGACCTCCAGAACTCGGTCCTCCAGAGTAAGGACTCTGCTGGAAGCTGCTACCCATGGCGAGAGTCACATCCTCCAGGCAGAGTCGCTTGGCGGGCGCCCCGGGACCCTGGGTCATGGAGGTACCGTAGGAGGTACTGTTCAGACCCAGACCTGAACCGGGGCCCAGACCGGGGCTGTTACCGGGCCCTTGGCCCTGCCGTAAACCTCCCTGGTAGGCCCCCTCGGTCGCAGTCAGCCTCCTCTTCAGTGATCCAGACAGCTGGAGGGAGAAGAGAGAAGGTGAGTAACACATAGAATTACCAAACAGAATGACTATCAGCACCATCAGACACCACCAAAGAGAATGACTATCAGCACCATCAGACAATACCAAACAGAATGACTATCAGCACCATCAGACACCACCAAACAGAATGACTGACAGCACCATCAGACACCACCAAAGAGAATGACTATCAGCACCATCAGACAATACCAAACAGAATGACTATCAGCACCATCAGACACCACCAAGCAGAATGACTATCAGCACCATCAGACACCACCAAACAGAATGACTGACAGCACCATCAGACACCACCAAACAGAATGACTGACAGCACCATCAGACATTACCAAACAGAATGACTGTTACAAGAGAGTACCAGCACAGTGAGACACTCGATGACAAACACATTCTATAAACTCATGTAGTCATAAAGTCATATAGAAGAACAAAGGCATAAAATTAATAATTTCTATTGTCGACATTGTAGCTTTCTGTTGTCGATAAAGCTTTCTATTGTCAACATTGTAGCTTTCTATTGTCGATAAAGCTTTCTATTGTCAACATTGTAGCTTTCTATTGTCGATAAAGCTTTCTATTGTCAACATTGTAGCTTTCTATTGTCAATAAAGCTTTCTATTGTCAACATTGTAGCTTTCTATTGTCGATAAAGCTTTCTATTGTCAACATTGTAGCTTTCTATTGTCGATAAAGCTTTCAATTGTCAACATTGATCAGGGATAGATAGGGATCTCAGGGCTCTGGTATAAAGCTAATCCACCAGTCAACACTGTGTACACACACACACACACACACACACACACACACACACACACACACACACACACACACACACACACACACACACACACACACACACACACACACACACACAGTGAGGTCTTATTAGTGTTTCTGTTCTTTCATCCCTGCAGCTGCATGCACACTGGTGCCAGAAGTGGGATCCGTAGGCTCTTTTGTGTGTATGTGTGTGTGTATGTGTGTGTGCCTGCGTGTGTGCAAACGTGTGTGTGTTGGTGCCAGGAGTGGGATACGAAGGATCACTGACTGAGAAGCCTGTTTCTATTACCACTGACGGGTCAATGTCGTCCTCACGTAGCCCTCTGTACCCCCCCCCCACCCCACCCCACCCCCCCCTCACCCCACGAGCCCCCGGAGCAACCCAAGAAGGATTAAGACACCCCCTAACCCCCATCCCCAAATTCTCTGGAACCGCCTGTAAACTTCAAACTCTAAAGCCCCTCATTGGGATTCTATTCTATTCAAAGAGAGATGCAGAGGTAGAGGATGCTTTCATCTAGTACCATAGTTAGATAACACTCTTTTAGTTGTGGTGGCTTGAACTTTGAGGTAAGATGCTTTGTTTTCATGACATGGGTTCTAGAATGGAGTCTAAAATGGCGTTTCAGAATGGATCCAAGTGTTCTGGAACATTCTAAGAGCGTTGCATTATTCTGATGTTTGCAGTGATCATCAACAATCCAAAAGAACTCTTCAGCCAAAAGACTGAATCACTGGATGACGCCAAAGAAAAGAAATGGAGAGATAGAGATAGAGAGACAGGGTGAGAGAGGACATTTCTCCTTTGACAAAATAATCCATCCACCTGACAAGTGTGGCATATCAAGAAGCATGACCTTTACATGATCATTATATATATCCAACTGTATATATACAGTTGAAGTCGGAAATTTACATACACTTAGGTTGGAGTCATTAAAACTCGTTTTTCAACCACTCCACAAATTTCTTGTTAACAAACTATAGTTTTGGCAAGTCAGTTAGGACATCTACTTTGTGCATAACACAAGTAATTTTTCCAACAATTGTTTACAGATAGATTATTTCACTTATAATTCACTGTATCACAATTCCAGTGGGTCAACTAAGATGACTGTGCCTTTGCACAGCTTGGAAAATTCTAGAAAATGATGTCATGGCTCTAGAAACTTCTGATAGGCTAATTGATATCATTTGAGTCAATTGGAGGTGTACCTGTGGATGTATTTCAAGGCCTACCTTCAAACTCAGTGCCTCTTTGCTTGACATCGTGGTTAAATCTAAAGAAATCAGCCAAGACCTCAGAAAAAGCAATTTCCAAACGCCTGAAGGTACCACGTTCATCTGTACAAACAATAGTATGCAAGTATAAACACCATGGGATCACGCAACCGTCATACAGCTCAGGAAGGAGACGCGTTCTGTCTCCTAAAGATGAACGTACTTTGGTGCGAAAAGTGCAAATCAATCCCAGAACATAAGCAAAGGTCCTTTTAAAGATGCTGTAGGAAATAGATACAAAAGTATCTATATCCACAGTAAAACAAGTCCTATATTGACATAACCTGAAAGGCCACTCAGCAAGGAAGAAGCCACTGCTCCAAAACTGCCATAAAAAAGCCAGACTACGGTTTGCAACTGCACATGGGGACAAAGATCGTACTTTTTGAAGAAATGTCCTCTGGTCTGATGAAACAAAAATAGAACTGTTTGGCCAAAATGACCATTGTTATGTCTGGACGAAAAAGGGGGAGGCTTGCAAGCCGAAGAACACCATCCCAACCGTGAAGCACGGGGGTGGCAGAATCATGTTGTGGGGTGCTTTGCTGCAGGAGGGACTGGTGCACTTCACAAAATAGATGGCATCATGAGGAAGGAAAATTATGTGGATATATTGAAGCAACATCTCAAGACATCAGTCAGGAAGTTAAAGCTTGGTCGCAAATGGGTCTTCCAAATGGACAATGACCCCAAGCATACTTCCAAAGTTGTGGCAAAATGCCTTAAGGACAACAAAGTCAAGGTATTGGAGTAGCCATCACAAAGCCCTGACCTCAATCCTATAGAAAATTTGTGGGCAGAACTGAAACAGCGTGTGCGAGCAAGGAGGCCTACAAACCTGACTCAGTTACACCAGCTCTGTCAGGAGACATGGGCCAAAATTCACCCAACTTATTGTGGGAAGCTTGTGGAAGGCTACCCGAAACGTTTGACCCAAGTTAAACAATTTAAAGGCAATGCTACCAAATACTAATTGAGTGTATGTAAACTTCTGATCAGTGAAGAGGCGACTCCGGGATGCTGGCCTTCTAGGCAGAGTTGCAAAGAAAAAGCCATATCTCAGACTGGCCAATAAAAATAAAAAATTAAGATGGGCAAAAGAACACAGACACTGGACAGAGGAACTCTGCCTAGAAGGCCAGCATCCCGGAGTCGCCTCTTCACTGTTGATGTTGAGACTGGTGTTTTGCGGGTACTATTTCATGAAGCTGCCAGTTGAGGACTTGTGAGGTGTCTGTTTCTCAAACTAGACACTCTAATGTACTTGTCCTCTTGCTCAATTGTGCACTGGGGCCTCCCACTCCTCTTTCTATTCTTGTTAGAGCCAGTTTGCGCTGTTCTGTTGAGGGAGTAGTACACAGCGTTGTACAGGATCTTCAGTTTTTTGGCAATTTCTCGCATGGAATAGCCTTCATTTTCTCAGAACAAAAATAGACTGACGAGTTCCAGAAGAAAGTTCTTTGTTTCTGGCCATTTTTAGCCTGTAATCGAACCCACAAATGCTGATGCTCCAGATACTCAACTAGTCTAAAGAAGGCCCGTTTTATTGCTTCTTTAAATCAGCACAACAGTTTTCATCTGTGCTAACATAATTGCAAAAGGGTTTTCTAATGATCAATTAGCCTTTTAAAATGATACACTTGAATTAGCTAACACAACGTGCCATTGGAACACAGGAGTGATGATTGCTGATAATGGGCCTCTGTATGCCTATGTAGATATTCCATAAACAAATTGTCATTTACAACATTAACAATGTCTACACTGTATTTCTGATCAATTTGATGTTATTTTAATGGACAATGTGCTTTTCTTTCAAAAACAAGGACATTTCTAAGTGACCCCAAACTTTTGAACGGTAGTGTATATATATATGTACTGGAAAATATTCAGACCCCCTTCACTTTTTCCACATTTTGTTATGTTACAGCCTTATTCTAAAATGTATTAAATTGATCTTTTCCCCTCATAAATCCACTCACAATACCTCTTAATGACAAAGCAAAAACATGTTTTTAGACATCTTTTCAAAAGTATAAAAAAACAACAACTGAAATATCACATTTACACAAGTATTCAGACCCTTTACTCAGTACTTTGTTGAAGCACCTTTGGCAGCGATTACAGCCTCAAGTCTTCTTGGGTATTACGTTACAAGGCTCTGGCTGGGCCACTCAAGGACATTCAGAGACTTGTACCGAAGCCACTCCTGCGTTGTCTTTGGCTGTGTGCTTAGGGCTGTTGTCCTGTTGGAAGGTTACCCTTTGCTCCAGTCTGAGGTCCTGAGCTCTCTGGAGCAGGTTTTCATCAATGATCTCTCTGTACTTTGCACCGTTCATCTTTCCCTCGACCCTGACTAGTCTCCTATATCCTGCCGCTGTAAAACATCCCCAAAGCATGATGCTGCCACCACCATGCTTCACTGAAGGGATGGTATTGGCCAGGTGGTGAGCGGGCCTGGTTTCCTCCAGACATGACGCTTGGCATTCAGGCCAAAGAGTTCAATCTTGTTTCTTATGGTTTGAGAGTCCTTTAGGTGACTTTTGACAAACTCCAAGCGGGCTGTCATGTGCCTTTTACTGAGGAGTGGCTTCCGTCTGGCCACTCTACCAGAAAGGCCGGATTGGTGGAGTGCTGCAGAGATGGTTGTCCTTCTGGAAGGTTCTCCCATCTCCACAGAGGAGCTCTGGTCCTCTGTCAGAGTGACCATCGGGTTCTTGGTACTTCTTCCATTTAAGAATGATGGAGGCCACTGTGTTCTTGGAGACCTTCAATGCTGCAGAAATGTTTTGGTACTCTTCCCCAGATCGGTGCCTCGGCACAATCTTGTCTCGGAGCTCTACGGACAATTCCTTTGACCTCATGGCTTGGTTTTTGCTCTGACATGTACTGTGAACTGTGAACCTAATATAGACAGGTGTGTTCCTCCAAATCATGTCCAATCAATTGAATTTACCACAGGTGGACTCCAATCAAGTTGTAGAAACATCTCAAGGATGATCAATGGAAACAGGATGCAACTGAGCTCAATTTTGAGTCTCATAGCAAAGGGTCTGAATACTTATGTAAATAAGGTATTTCTGTTTTTTATTTTTAATAAATGTGCAAAAATGTCTAAAAACCTGTTTTCGCTTTGTCATTATGGGGCATTGTGATGTTATTATGGGGTAGTGTGATGTCATTATGGGGTAGTGTGATGTCATTATGGGGTAGTGTGATGTCATTATGGGGTAGTGTGATGTCATTATGGGGTAGTGTGATGTCATTATGGGGTATTGTGATGTCATTATGGGGTATTGTGATGTCATTATGGGGTAGTGTGATGTCATTATGGGGCATTGTGATGTCATTATGGGGTAGTGTGATGTCATTATGGGGTAGTGTGATGTCATTATGGGGTANTTGAATCCATTTTAGAATAAAGTTGTAACATAACAAAATGTGGAAAAAGTGAAGCGGTCTGAATAATTCCCTAATGCACACACACACACACACACACACACACACACACACACACACACACACACACACACACACACACACACACACACACACACACACACACACACACACACACACACACACACACACAGAGTGTACAAAACATTAGGAACATCTGCATTTGCATCCGATCACATGTATCTCTTTATTATGTGTAGTGACACCTTGGAACAGATTCAAATCACTTGGAGCTGATTTGCTGGTGTTTTTACTGTCTTTTATGGCCAACAATAAAACATTTAAATAAACATTTCTGTTAAGAAAACTTGAGGGGCCAAATAAAAAATCTTTCAGGACAAATTCGGCCCGCTGGGTCTTTGGAGGAGGGCATAAGAACCTTCACCCCAATGTGACAACCACTCTGTCACCATGTTAAGGTCTATTGGGCATGTATCACCCACAATACTGCTTGCTGGTTCACAACCACCATGACCAATCAGCAATTAATCAAGCGGATTTATAAAGCCCTTTATATATCAGCAGATGTCACAAAGTGCTTATACAAAAACCCTGTCTAAAACCCCAAACAGCAAGCAATGCAGATGTAGAAGCACTGTGGCTAGGAAAAACTCTATAGAAAGGCAGGAAGCTAGGAAGAAACCTAGAGAGGAACCAGGCTATGAGGGGTGGCCAGTCCTCTTCTAGCTGTGCCGGGTGGAGATTATGAGAGTACATGGCCATTAAGGCCAAATTGTTCTTCAAGATGTTCACAGATGACCAGCAGGGTCAAATAATAATAATCCCAGTGGTTGTAGAGGGTGCAGCAGGTCAGCACCTCAGGAGTAAATGTCAGTTGGCTTTTCATAGCCGAGGATTCATAGGTGAAGACAGTAGATGAGAGAGAGAGAGAACTCTCTGACCAAAATGTATGAATAGTTTTGGTTTACATACAGTTGTATACATACAATATAATCACACTTAGTATTGTCATATGTATACAACAACAATACTGTAGGAACAATACAATGTATGCAATAATACAGTACTTTATGTATAAACTATTCAATTAACCCATTTCATCCAAAACACACCATTTATTTTAGCCTCTCTCTCTCCATCTCTCCCTCTCGAGGAGCAGATGATGGAGGAGAGGAGAGATGGAGAGAGAGAGGGAGAGATGGAGGAGAGGAAAGATGGAGAGCGTGGAGAAAAAAAGGAGGGGAGTTTTCTAATTCGGTAGCAATCAGGTTTATATCATTATGACTGACATCCCAATCTGTCAACACAGCGAGGAAAGAGTGATGGAGAACGATAAAGAGAGAGGGAGAGAGAAATAGATAGATAAAATGAGAGAGAGAGAAATAAAGAGAGAGAGAGGGAGAGGGGGAGAGAAAGAGAGGGATAGATAGATAGATAAAGTGAGAGAAATAAAGAGAGGGGAGAGAGAGAGGGAGAAAGAGGGATAGATGGATAGATAGATAGATAGATAGATAGATAGATAAAAAAAGAGAGAGAGAGAGAGAGAGAGAGAGAGAGACAGCTCTGACATAAACAACTGTCCCCAAGGCTACATCTACATGTGTGTTTGTGCCCTCAAATCCCCACTGCCGCCTGTTCGCTCCACAGGGAGTTACGCCGTTACATTGTCACTGGGTTTGAGTTCGGCTGTCTCTGTGTTCTCCCCATGGAAATACCTGGGGTTTAGTTCGGCTGTCTCTGTGTTCTCCCCATGGAAATACCTGGGGTTCAGTTCGGCTGTCTCTGTGTTCTCCCCATGGAAATACCTGGGGTTCAGTTCGGCTGTCTCTGTGTTCTCCCCATGGAAATACCTGGGGTTCAGTTCGGCTGTCTCTGTGTTCTCCCCATGGAAATACCTGGGGTTTAGTTTGGCTGTCTCTGTGTTCTCCCCATGGAAATACCTGGGGTTCAGTTCGGCTGTCTCTGTGTTCTCCCCATGGAAATACCTGGGGTTTAGTTCGGCTGTCTCTGTGTTCTCCCCATGGAAATACCTGGGGTTCAGTTCGGCTGTCTCTGTGTTCTCCCCATGGAAATACCTGGGGTTTAGTTCGGCTGTCTCTGTGTTCTCCCCATGGAAATACCTGGGGTTCAGTTCGGCTGTTTCTGTGTTCTCCCCATGGAAATACCTGGGGTTTAGTTCGGCTGTCTCTAGATTAACCCATGGAAAGACCTGGGGTTTAGTTCGGCTGTCTCTAGATTAACCCATGGAAAAACCTGGGGTTCAGATCGGCTGTCTCTGGGTTAACCCATGGAAAGACCAGGGGTTGAGTTCAGCTGTCTCTGGATTAACCCATGGAAAGACCTGGGGTTGTTCAGCTGTCTCTGGGTTCACCCATGGAAAGACCTGGGGTTGAGTTCAGCTGTCTCTGGGTTCACCCATGGAAAAACATGGGGTTGAGATCTGCTGAGACAGTGTTAATATTGGGCATCCTACTGATCTTATATATACAGCATAGCTGACTTTTAGGCCAGGCAGGACTGATATTGGGGGTCTGGCTAAGCTTCCAGAGCTAATCCTATAGCTGTTTAGGTTAAGAGAGATTAGTGGAGTGTTTCCTCTGAGTGTCTAGTGATCAGTAAAACAGACCTGGATCCTGATCGGATCCTGGGTCAGGCTATAGAGGATCTGCAGTAATCCTCTGGGGAGGATCCCTCTCTGTAGCTGTAGAACAATGTATCTAGTTAGCAGTAGTACATCTGTGTGTGTGTGTGTGTGTGTGTGTGTGTGTGTGTTTGTGCCCTCAAATCCCCACTGCCGCCTGTTCGCTCCACAGGGAGTTACGGCATTACATTGTCACCCTCCCCTCCCCTCTACACCCCCTACACTGCCTATCATCCTCTGTGTTAACATCACAGTATACGCCTTATCGTCATGCCAACAATGTGTTATCACCATGCCAACAACGCCCTAACTCGCTATTCGCTGATGACACACTTGGAGAACCCCCAGTTTGATGATGTCATTGATTACATCATAGGTGATGATGTCAAGAAGTGATGACAAGGAGAAAATTCCACAGAGACAAGCCAGCTGGTCAGAAAACACTTCCTCTACTAACATCGGACTGCAGAACAGGGAAGTGACACTTAGTCACTCTTTAGTATACATGAATAATAGCTACAGAACACAGGAGCTGGACTGGACCAAGTGATTGGAGGGAAGACATCAAGTATCTGGGTTCTCCCCATGGAAAGACCTGGATCCTGATCGGATCCTGGCTCAGTAATCCTCTGGGGAGGATCCCTCTCAGAATAAGGAGTCAGTCAGTTTAGACATACAACAGTTCCGGATGGAACCCTGTCTGTTTGTACAAAATCTATTCTGACAGGTGGGCCTGTCTCAGGTCTCAGACAGGATAAAGTGGATTAGACAATTCTCCCACAGAGACCCCCTGGTGTCAAGGGAGGGGCAGACCCATTTTTAGGAGAAGGGGGAAACTTACCCCTTCTGTACCGCCCTACCCTACACACACACCCCACATATACCCCCTCCCTCCCATCCCAAGGGACCCCCTGGTGCTCCTAACCTCTCCCTAGCCTCTCGAAAATCTAATCCCAGAAAATATTTGCATATCGTCTGAACATGTAATTTACTACCAGTTTACCACAAATTTACAGCCAATTTAGAACCAATATGTTAGCAATTTACGACTGCCATAATGTTTCTTTAATGCCTTCAAACAATTGTGATGACGTCTTAACTTACGACATCAACAAGACAATCCCATTGAACATCGTACTGCTACTACATCAACTCTTGATCCATACAGCACCCTGGTGGTAGCGTAGGGATGCAACAAGACAATCCCATTGAACATCGTACTGCTACTACATCAACTCTTGATCCATACAGCACCCTATCTTAGCGTAGGGATGCATATTTTACTGTCACACCATAACTGTAATGATCCTCGTCATCATCCCATTAGAATAGTAATAAAGTGGATGAGGTTCTGAATGAAGTGTCTGGGGAAGGGGAGGTTTGAAGCAGTCACGGGCTAAATAGCCTTCCTATTAAAATGCAATCAGGGCCAGGATTCATAAAGCTTCTCAGAGCTTGAGTGCTGATCTGGGATCAGGTCCCACCCTGTAGCCATATAATCTAATTCATTGTGATCTAAAAGGTGCAAAACTGATCCTAGATCAGCAACTTTACTCTGAGAGGCTTTAGGAATATTGAGCCCAGCTCTTCTGGAGTGATCAGGAAGAGAGGAAAAGCGCGAAGGCGTTTTCATTCACGACACCAGTTGTTCTGGGGAGGCTGTTCACGTCATAACCCCTTCCATTCATCTACTGTCTACAGGCTGTTCACGTCATAACCCCTTCCATTCATCTACAGTCTACAGGCTGTTCACGTCATAACCCCCTCCATTCATCTACAGTCTACAGGCTGTTCACGTCATAACCCCCTCCATTCATCTACAGTCTACAGGCTGTTCACGTCATAACCCCCTCCATTCATCTACTGTCTACAGGCTGTTCACGTCATAACCCCCTCCATTCATCTACAGTCTACAGGCTGTTCACGTCATAACCCCCTCCATTCATCTACAATCTACAGGCTGTGATGAAGGAAGTTGAAGTTAGAGCAGGGATATTGTGACATATTCTATTTAGAGATGGGGTCAGCGTGTGCGTGTGTGTATGTACTGTGTGTGTGTGTGTGTACTGTGTGTGTGTGTGTGTACGCAACACAGTCAGCACTACGTAGAGTCGCTTTAAAGAGATGACCTTGTTTCCATCAGGGTAACTTTGCCTCTCTTTCCTTCCCCCCTTCATTCATCCCTCTCTCAGCGTGTCAGAGGCTGTTCTCTATTCAATCTGGGGCACACAGCAGTAAAGAACAGACTCCAGTTGAATAGAAAACACACAGTACATCACCGGCCCTATCGCCTATTGACCTTTTGCTAATGCCACAACTTCTCTCTCTCTCTCTCTCTCTCTCTCTCTCTCTCTCTCTCTCTCTCTCTCTCTCTGTGTGTGTGTGTGTGTGTGTGTGTGTGTGTGTGTGAGAGACACTGCAGTATCTATTTCACTTGTTTTTCTACGTTCTCTTTCCCACAAATCTGTTTACTCTAGAAATCTTAGCTACACGGCATTGTGTGTGTGAGGTTTGATTACAGTAAATTCTGATAGATCACAAGTAGATGCAGTGGAGGTTTCATATCCACCCACACACACACAGCCAAATGCCTGACGTCTGAATCTTTTCTTCTTGCTGCTCAACAAATGTCTATGAACTTCCAGAAAGACGGTGAGAGAGTACTAGCCTAGCCTAGCTTCATGAATTAGTCAATGGAAGAACACATAACTACAGTAGCATACCCTAGCTAGCCTAGCCAAGCTTCATGAATTAGTCAATGGAATAACACATATAACTACAGTAGCATACCCTAGCTAGCCTACCCTAGCTTCATGAATTAGTCAATGGAGTTTACATGTACCTAGCCTTGGCGTAGTTAGCCTAGCTCATCAATAATCAATGGAGTTTGCATGTACTATGCGTTAGCATAGTTAGTTCAGCTTCATTCATTTGTTAATGGGAGAACACATAGCGGCTATATATACTTAGCAGCTGGAGGCTAGGGCTAAATGTGTGTCAATGCTAGTCTGACTGGACTAGCCAGCTGGGTCAAACACTGGGAGTGAGGCACTAGTTAGCTAATACATAAACACCACACACACACCACTCTCTTTTTTTCTCTCCTTTCTTTTCTTCTCCTCTGTTTTGTCCCTTTCCCTGCTGTTTCTTTTAGGATTTTTGTTCCCCCTCCCCTCCCTCCATCTCCATCCCCTCCCTCCATCTCCATCCCCTCCCTCCCCTCCATCTCCCTCCCTCCCTCCATCTCCCTCCCTCCCCTCCATCT
>QNTS01011469.1:0-28639 GCA_003317085.1 Hucho hucho
TCGGGGTTTTGCCTGCCATATCCGTTCTGTTTCACTCACAGACAAATGGTTAACAGTTTTGGAAAATTCAGAGTGTTTCCTATCCAATGGTACTAAATATATGCATATCCTATTTTCTGGGCCTGAATGGGAGGCATTTTACTTTGGGCACGCCAGGCTCTCCAAAACCGTCACCTCGGGAGCTGCTCCCTGAGAAGTTAATTTGTCTATTTAGCTAGAATATACCTATCGCCTCTATAAAAAACGATCAGGCTAGTTATTTTCAGCCAGCCACCATTACTGTGTAGATATAGGACTATTTCTAGGGCCTTCCAAGTGGCGCAGCGGTCACTACAGACCCAGGTTCGATCCCAGGCTGTGTCGCAGCCGGCTGCGACCAGGAGACCCATGAGGCGGTGCAAAATTGGCCCAGCGTCGTCAGGGTTAGGGGAGGGTTTGGTTGGCCGGGATGTCCTTGTCCCATCATGCTCTAGCGACACCTTGTGGTGGGTTGGGCGCATGCACGCTGACTTCGGTCGCCAGTTGTACGGCTAGCACCCCACTGCTCCCTAAGTAGTTAACGAATGAAGTTGACACCGACCAGAATAGTTCTCCTCCCGCATATTGCTTGGTCTGCTGCTCCATCGTTGTGGACATGACAGGTAAGCTTACATGCATGATATCATACAGGCTACGATTTTTTGAAATAAGTTGTTTTACTGATTGTTGAATAATGATTCATAGCCAGAATAGGAGTGTTTCAGTGTGAAGCTAATATTGCATTAGGTTTGCTAATGTTTTTTTTCTAATGAGTAGGCTTGCATTGCAATTAATCCATACAACTATCACACCCGTGCATATTATTAAATGACACTGATGTTCCAAATAACATGGTTTTATATTAGTTGATAACTGATACTGAAAGGTGATATGATGCAATCTAACTAGATTAGAAGGCCTTGGCTCCTTCATCCTAATGTACGCTAAATGCATTAGATACTAAACAAATACTGGCATGTGATAAAGGATAACATGTCCAATATATTTCTATGAATGCATATCAAACAGGAATATATAGTCAATGAAATTAATACAGTATTGTACAATTATTGATGTCTTTCTCTCTCCATGCAGGGGATTAGACAGATGAACTGCACTCACCAGATGCCCAAGCCTCAAAACCAGAAACATGGAGACAACACTTGTAATTTAGAATAAATATAACACTTTATGTTTTTTCTGTATCTGTGCATGAGTCTTTAAAAACAGTCTATTGTACAAAACAAGTCAGGGATATCAAGGAGATAACCTCCAACATTCATAAGCTTGTTCAGTACATGAGGGCAAATTTAGTCATGACAGCCACATTATCATTTTTTTTATAGACAGGATAGGAGTTTACAGGTTTTTGTTCCAGCCCTTCACTACCACCTAATTGTGGTCTAAATTGAAGACTTGTACACAGTGCAATCCCCTGGGAGAGAAATCATGTCTGTATATTACAATGAGCTGACAAATAAAAAAATTATGGTGAATCCGTTTCTATCTAACATTGTGACGTTGCACACTCCTGAATAATATCCTGGGATATGGTGATTATCCTGGAGGCTGGGAGGTTCACAACACCTGCAGGGTGTCAGGGTGGTATCTCCTTCAACAAGCAGAGACAAGAGGGGAGAAATGAACCTCACTGCTCAAATTTTAGTTGCTAAAGCCACAACTACCTTTAATAATGTGCAATTGTTTTGTTAACAGTTTTGCATATTTTTAGGCTTGGTCGAGTTGTTTACAGTAAGAGTAGAATAACTTAGCCTCAAATGTTAACTAGTAACACCAACCCCAATGGTGCAACATGATTGGGGAAGGGCAAGTGGCAAGAGTACGTTAGCTAATGTTAGCTATGCAAACAGACACAGCATGCAGCTAGCTAGCAAAACAGACTCATCAACAGAATGCACAAATAACTTGGCTGGCTAGCAAGCCTAGATAGAAAATGCAGCCAGCTGTACTCTGTTCAATCTTTTTCATCAGCTGTTGTTTAAAATGTCTTACCTCCAAACTAGTCGGGCAGGACTGTTTTCTCCTGCCTAGCCAATGCAACACAATGGAGTGAAACGCGATCAAGTGCCCACTTTAGTCACCAATTCATGATTTAAAAAACTGTCCAGGTCTTCACAATGGATACATTGCTAAATCTATGATTAGTTAGTTTAGTTGTTAATCTCTAAACAACCGTTAAGCAGGATGAGATCGCCTGGTAGCTAGTTATCAAGTCCGACGTCCACGTCCGACGTGCTGATAAACACTAGTTACTCAATTTGAATTCAAAATTCATATGAAAATAATTTGTTGAACATTTTAACATACTTTGGTGAATAAATAAACATTATACTTACATTTCGCAAAGTCATTGCTTATTATTCTTGGAAAATTATTTTTTGGGGCATTTTCGCTGCACCACAAGGCGTTATGGGATAGCCTCCCAGGCTAAGGATACATAGGATTGGGCCAATTTTGACCACCTGACAAAAGGCAGCCTCCTTATTATCACCATCTGATGTCTCGTTAAATTATCAATATGCGAAAATTCACCCGCACAGCTGATCTCAATTGCAACCATTATTGGTCATATCATTACCCCTCCCTAAAAGATGATGTCGGTGTCCTGCTTGCAACCAAAGTCTTTCAAGACTTGGTATTGTCATCGCAACAATTTAGTCCTTTTTGAACAGACCAAGGGCAATTTATCTATTTGACCAGCATTCCGTACAATATAAATAAAGTATTTCCTCGTTTACCAGGGCAAATCTACTGTTGCAATTTTCCAAACACTTTGTATGAATGGAAACTAATGTTGGTGTAGCCTACTGACTGTTATTATTTTATTTGTTTCCTATTTATTTTATAAAAAGGTGTCTGGTATGGTCATTTCTTATCAAGATTAGGGGTAAAATAACCCTGGACATCCATATTTTAAATGTGTAACTACATCAAGTTAATTGGGGGATTGAGTTATTTGTGTCAGAACAGCGTGGGCCGGAACATGGGGACTGTGAAGAGACCTCTTGTGGCATGTCTTGTGGGGTATGCCTGGGTGTCTGAGCTGTGTGCCAGTAGTTTAGACAGACAGCTCGGTGCATTCAACATGTCAATACCTCTCATAAATAAAAGTAGTGAAGGTCCCCAAGAACACAGTGGCCTCCATCATTCTTAAATGGAAGAAGTTTGGGACCGCCAAGACTCTTCCTCGATTGTTCAGTTTGACCGGGCAGCCAAACTGAGCAATCGAGGGAGAAGGCCCTTGCTCAGGGAGAGGACCAAGAACCTGATGGTCAACCTGACAGAGCTCCAGAGTTCCTCTGTGGAGGGGAGAATCTTCTAGATGGACAACCATCTCTGCAGCACTCCACCAATCAGGCCTTCATGGTAGTGGTCAGACGGAAGCCACTCCTCAGTAAAAGGCACCTGTACTGATGCACCTCTCAGTACAGGTGCATCAAAGGTGGGACCGGGAGACTGCAAAACAGCTTTTATCTCAAGGCTAAACAGCAATCACTAACTCAGAGAGGCTGCTGCCTACATTAGAGACTCACTAGTCACTTTAAACAATGCCACTTTAATAATGTTTACATATCTTACATTACTTATCTCATATGTGCTTACTGCATCTTATACCATCTATTGCATCTTGCCTATGACGCTAGGCCATCGCTCATCCATATATCTATATGTACATATTCTTATTCCATCCCTTTAGATTTGTGTGTATTAGGTAGTTTGTTGGGGAATTGTTAGATTACTTGTTAGACATTACTGCATTTTGCTGGACCCCAGGAAGAGTAGCTGCTGCTTTGGCAGCAGCTAATGTGGATCCATAATAAATACAAATGCTGCAGAAATGTTTTGGTACCCTTCCCCAGATCTGTGCCTCGACGCAATCCTGTCTCAGAGTTCTACGGACAATTCCTTCAACCTCAAGGCTTGGTTTTTGCTCTGACGTTCACTGTGGGACCTTATATAGACAGGTGTGCCTTTCCAAATCATGTCCAATCAATTGAATTTACCACAGGTGGACTCCAATCAAGTTGTAGAAACATCTCAAGGATGATCAATGGAAACAGGATGCATCTTAGCTCAATTTCGAGTCTCACAGCAAAGGGCCTGAATACTTATGTAAATGAGATATTTCTGTTTTTAAAAAGCTGTTTTTGCTATGTCATTATGGGGTATTGTGTGTAAATTGATGAGGAAAAAAACAGTTCAATTTTAGAATAAGGCTGTAACGTAACAAAATGTGGAAAATATGAAGGGGTCTGAATACTTTCGGAATGCACTGTAGGTACTATGTTTGAACAGTATGTGGGGAAAACCTTACAAGGACTGCCAATTAGAGCGAGAGAAAGGGAGAAGATGAAAATCCAGCCAATTCTGGTTAAATATTTACTGGAGAATATCACTGATGAGTAATTGATCATCTAGATGAAAGATGTGTTCTCATTTAACCAAATATTTATTATAAAAACATGAACGAAATTGACTGAATGTATTTATTTATTGATCTATTCATTACTAAATTAAAAGTTACAATACGTTCAATAGGGTTTTATTGTTTCTTTATTACAATCATGATTCTAATGATCTATCCATCTAGACCAATAGCAGAGTGATATTCCATGGCCTATGATGTTGTTCGATGGCATATGGCCTTCTTCATATGCAGTCAGTGGTAACAACCATGCTGCAAGCTAACAGCTCCAGCTTCTGAGTTGAAGTAGTCACAGAACTCTTGCCAAATTGCCTTTTCCCTTTGTAAATGGTAGTTTCCAGCATTGACTCTCAATGACGGTAGAAGGTTTTCTCTTTCCTTTTTTGTGTAATGACCAAGATTTTATAGAAATATCACCTATAGTTGAAGATTGTGGTCTCTGTGGTCAGTTGGCCCTTTGGGTTTGGCTTCCATGATGTTCTTCTTCAAGCCGAAAGTCTCGGCTACAACCATATAGGGGACAGGTGTACTCTGTGATGGGAGGGCAGATGGCGGAGGGATTTTTAGGGACCCGTATTGTAGGCCCTGGCTGAGGGAACACTTGTTACAGACTCCCCATCGCTCACTCTACCATCGACATAGGTACATTTGAGGTCTGCATCCACCAGAGACATTAATACAATGGAGTGGTTGCCCTTGTAATTGTGGTACTGGGATCCACTGTGCTTGGGGTGTTGGATGTTGACATGTTTCCAGTCCAAAGATCCTATGCAGTGTGGAAATTGCCAAAGCTCCTCATACTTCTTTGAGACGACCTGACACACTGCCTCTGCACATGGCACTGACAGGTAGCTAGCTACCTTTTAGCACTTTGTATAATGCTTGGAATATTTCCATAACTATTTAAGAAATGGCTTGCCGGTTGATTATAAACATGAAGGACAGGGAGATAAATGTCTCTCCGGTGGCCAAAAATCTCAAGGTGACAGACCATCACTGTGCTGGGATGATTTCTTCCCTCATTACTGTCTTCCTTTTCAATTAGAGGTGTCACCATCCTCACTAACAAAACAAAGAGATCAAATCAAAATCGAATTTTATTGGTCACATACCCATGGTTAGCAGATGTTATTGCGAGTGTAGCAAAATGCTTCTGACAGTGCTGCAATATCTAACAAATAATATCTAACAATTCCACAACAAATACCTATTACACACAAATCTAATAAAGGAATGGAATAAGAATATATAAATATAAATATGTGGATGAGCAATGACAGAGCGGCATAGGCTAAGATGCAATAGATAGTATAGAATACAGTATATACATGTGAGATGAGTAATGCAAGATATGTAAACATTGTTAAAGTGGCATTTTTAAAGTGACTAGTGTTCCATTTATTAAAGTGGCCAATGATTGCAAGTCTGTATGTAGGCAGCGGCCTCTATGTGCTAGTGATGGCTGTTTAACAGTCTGATGGCCTTGAGAAAGCTGTTTTTCAGTCTCTCGGTCCCAGCTTTGATGCACCTGTACTGACCTCGCCTTCTAGATGGTAGTGGGGTGAACAGGCAGTGGCTCAGGTGGTTGTTGTGTTGTCCTTGATGATCTTTTTGGCCTTCCTGTGACATCGGGTGGTGTAGGTGTCCTGGAGGGCAGGTAGTTTGCCCCCGGTGATGCGTTGTGCAGACCTCACTACCCTCTGGAGAGCCTTACGGTTGTGGGCAGTGCAGTTGCCTTACCAGGCAGCAATACAGTTGAACATCTGTAAAGGTTTGTGAGGGTTTTAGGTGACCAAATGAGATATGATCATTGTTTTATTTGATGAAATCACTCAAGATAAAACTAGGTGGATAGATGGAGTTCAAGTAGGCTTAAAACAACCTTGGTATGTATATTTATTACCTGGTTGGATTGTCCTCTTTAAGCTACGATAAAAGATTATTGAAGCTTCATATCTCATCCCGCCTTCTAAACCAGTTCCTCACCCATTCCTTTCTTTTCTTAGGTCTGTTGCCTTGCTCTTCCATAATATATATTAAGATTAGTGCACTTAATGCACAATTCTTCTGCACACTCAACTTCATTCATCTCATTACACAGCACCTGTCTGATTGCATGTTGGATGTCATGGAACACTACACATGTCATAATTCAAGTGATGTCCTAAACTTACTTTTCCTTTGATATTGCTTGAAGTTGGAACAATTTTAATTGCAAACAAATTACGTTCTAGTACCCAGTTCATTCTCTGATTCTTTGATTGGATGGACAACATGCTAGTTCATATTGAAAAATCTTTGATTAGTTTAGGACGTCCTCCGGAAGTCGTCATAATTACATGTAGGTTTATGGAAGGGGGTGAAGAGCATGAGCCTCCCAGGTTTTGCATTGAAGTCAATGTAGCCAGAGGAGGACGGAAAATAGCTGCCCTCCGGCTAGAACATGGTGCTACCCTAGAGAGTGCTTTCACAAAGTCTGCTGCCTCAGTTTGTATGATGGCAATTTGCATATACTCCAGAATGTCAAGAAGAGGGATCAGATGAACTGCAATTAATTACAAAGTCCCTCTTTGCCATGCAAATGAACTGAATCCACAAAAACATTTCCACTGCATTTCAGCCCTGCCACAAAAGGACCAGCTGACATCATGTCAGTGATTCTCTCATTAACACAGGTGTGAGGAGTGATGAGAACAAGGCTGGAGATCACTCTGTCATGCTGATTGAGTTCGAATAACAGATTGGAAGCTTCAAAAGGAGGGTGGTGCTTGGAATCATTGTTCTCTGTCAACTGTGGTTACCTGCAAGGAAACACGTGCTGTCATCATTGCTTTGCACAAAAAGGGCTTCACAGGCAAGGATATTGCTGCCAGTAAGATTGCACCTAAATGAACCATTTATTGGATCATCAAGAACTTCAATGAGGGCGGTTCAATTGTTGTGAAGAAGGCTTCAGGGCGCCCAAGAAAGTCCAGCAAGCACCAGGACCGTCTCCTAAAGTTGATTCAGCTGCGGGATCGGGGAACAACCAGTACAGAGCTTGCTCAGGAATGGCAGCAGGCAGGTGTGAGTGCATTCATGTGTGGGGTTGCTTCTCAGCCAAGGGAGTGGGCTCACTCACAATTTTGCCTAAGAACACAGCCATGAATAAAGAATGGTACCAACACATCCTCCGAGAGCAATTTCTCCCAACCATCCAGGAACAGTTTGGTGATGAACAATGCCTTTTCCAGCATGATGGAGCACCTTGCCATAAGGCAAAGCTGATATCTAAGTGGCTCGGGGAACAAAACATCAATATTTTGGGTGGACAAACAAAAACCCACAAATTCTGACAAACTTCAAGCATTGATTATCTGACGTCAGTCAGGATGTGGCCCAGAAGTTAATTGACAGCATGGCAGGGCAGATTGCAGAGGTCTTGAAAAAGAAGGGTCAACACTGCAAATATTGACTCTGCATCAACTTCATGTAATTGTCAATAAAAGCCTTTGACACTTGTGACATGCTTGTAATTATACTTCGGTATTCCATAGTACCATCTGACAAAAATATCTAAAGACACTGAAGCAGCAAACTTTGTGGAAATTAATATTTGTGTCATTCTCAAAACTTTTGCCCACCACTGTACTGTAGACCTTCATTGCAAAGCGGTATGTTTTAATCACGTATTTGGTGACGTGAATATATTTAGTATAGTTTTTATCTAAAAATGAAACTTTTAAAATGTTTCATTATTACATTATTACAGATAGTCTTCCCCTTCCTCCTCTGAGGAGTCTCCACTAGTACTATGCAGGCTATTAGACCCCCCGCCTCAACACGCAGAGAGAGGCTCAGATAAGAGAAATTGAAACGAAGAGGAAGAGAAAGACATCTCTCCATCTGCAGACTTTGTTTTCTTCTCTCCTGCTATCTTCTCCTTTGGTTGATTAGCCGCAAGACTCAAGAGGCCTTGTTATCAACCATGGATACAATAAAAGTTCATTGGCCACAACGTTGGAGTGATGGGGGAGGATGGGTAACATGGTAGATAGAATGGTGGATTCCAGTCCTCACTCCTCAAGGACTCTATATAGGATATTTTGTTAGTGGACTGATTCAGAGCTAAACAGACCTGAGAAACCACGTGAGACCAGCTATAAAAACATATATAACATTGGATAAGGGATTGATTCAGACCTGGGAAACTAGTTGGTTGGACTTGCGGTCCATTCAGTTACATGACTACTTGAACATAACAGACAGTAACTGACCAATGAGAGAAGACTTGGGGTTCAGAGGTTTGCTTCCTGTTAGAACGTCTCAATGTTTTAATGATCCAACGCTCAGGGGCTTGGGATCTGGTGAATATTTTTTGCTGTTTAGTTTACCAATCACAATGGTGACAAAGAGTCTGGGGGGGGTCAGGGAGGGCCGGGGGGTTTGATGGGAGCAGGAACGACAGTTGCAGCATCCCGGCACCATTCTCATCCCCTCTGCCTTGACTGAGACACACGCACCCGCACAAAAACACACACCCCACCCCCTCGACAGGGAGCTGAGGGAGCTCTGGTTAATTTAAAGGCCTGCTGTCTTTGAAAGGAAATGAATGGGAACACTATCAGGCACATTCTTAGGCTGAGGTTACACAATGCAACTTTTGCACAATTTTAGTTGCAGTTGCATGTTGCAAGTTGTATCATTTCAAGCAACTTTGCTGATACCAATCTGCCAATCAAATTGAAGCTGCTTTAGTCACACTGTATCATTCCATATGGGTTGAGAATTCTAAACTCACCAATGTCCTCTGCTGCATTACATCGTGATTTCACAAATAATTAGTTTATCCAACCGTTTGGTTATTGCATGAGGATAGATTTAGAAAAATGCTGGATGTACAATTTAGCTAGCTAGCTAGCCAAAATGAAATTGCCAGCACTGTTTTAACCAAACTAGCAATGAGCTAACCAAGCTAGTAACGAACTAAGCTAGCTAGCTAACATTAGTGGAGTTCATGTTGAACAATTTCAGTTGAAACTAGTAAGAGAGAGGTCTGGGTTCACTTACAAAATACATTTATTGACTGCCAAAGCATGTACATAAACCTTCACTAGCTCTGATGCCAATATTTCATTATATAGATCCTGTTTGGCAAATGTCTCTTCTGTTCCGCTTTATCGGCTCCCGCAGCACTGATAATAATGTTGGAAGGACAACTGGGCCGGGGCTCAGAAACATTGATTGGATCATGTGACAAAAGCATTTCATTTTGATTGACTGTTGTTTGCAATTAGTTGCAAAAAGTTAACATTTTTGCAACTGCATGCAACCAAGTTTCAGTTGAGTTGCTTATTAGTTATGGGAGTGTTACACGAAGCAATCAAACAGCAACTCAGTTGCAAGAAACCAAAGTTGCGTGAAAGTTGCCTGGTGTAACGCCAGCCTTAACAGCCTTAATAAGCTGTTTCAGACGTAGCAATTTGGACGCAATTCTAGTTGCTAACTTGGATTGCATGCATTGTGACTGCATGCAATTTGACCGCTACACTGTGCAATTTAAGTGCAATTTGTTTGTAATTAAAACATTCCCAACTTCAAGCAATATCAAAGGAACATTAAGTATAGCATATCACATTAATTATGGCATATGTAGTGTTCCATGACAGTTAAGATCAGTTACAACATGCAATCAGACAGGTGCTGTGGGTTGAGATTAACAATGTTGATTGTGCAGAACAAGTGTGCATTAAGTGCACTAATCTTAATAGATATTATGGAAGACCAGAGAATGGGTGCATCAATAATCTTCTACTAGACCTTGAAGAGGAGGATCCAACCAGCTACAGGTGAGTGCATGATAAAAAAAAGAAAAAATACATGTTTTAAGCCTACTTTAACTCCATCTATCCACCTACTTTTAAGTTGAGTGATAACACAAAAAATAAAACAATGATAATATGATCATATCTCATGTAAACTCAGACTTAAAAGAAACGTCCCTTTCTCAGGACCCTGTCTTTCAAAGATAATTCGTAAAAATCCAAATATCTTCACAGATCTTCATTGTAAAGGGTTTAAACACTGTTTCCCATGCTTGTTCAAAGAACCATAAACAATTAATGAACATGCACCTGTGGAACAGTCGTTAAGACACTAACAGCTTACAGACTGTAGGCAATTAAGGTCACAGTTATTAAAACTTAGGACACTAAAGAGGCCTTTCTACGGACTCTGAAAAACACAGAAAGAAAGATGCCCAGGGTCCCTGCTCATCTGCGTGAACGTGCCTTAGTCATGCTGCAAGGAGGCATGAGGACTGCAGATGTGGCCAGGGCAATACATTGCAATGGCCGTACTGTGAGACGCCTAAGACAGCGCTACAGGGAGACAGGACGGACAGCTGATCGTCCTCGCAGTGGCAGACCACGTGTAACAACACCTGCACAGGATCGGTACATCACACCTGCGGGACAGGTACAGGATGGCAACAACAACAACTGCCCAAGTTACACCAGGAACGCACAATCCCTTCATTAGTGCTCAGACTGTCCGCAATAGGCAGAGAGAGGCTGGACTGAGGGCTTGTAGGCCTGTTGTAAAGCAGGTCCTCACCAGACATCACCGGCAACAACATCGCCTCTGGGCACAAACCCACCGTCGCTGGACCATACAGGACTGGCACTTCACTGACGAGTCACGGTTTTGTCTCACCAGGGGTGATGGTCGGATTCGCGTTTATCGTCGAAGGAATGAATGCATTTGGAGTGTTCGCATGTGATCCAGAAGAGGTTAGGTATTTTGTCTTTGTAATTGTCTCCACAATTACTTCCGCTCCCAGACAGTCTCCAGCCTGGTCTACACACCACCAGAGATGGTAGATCGTGAAGATGTGGAGACCGGTTGTGGAGAATAGTTCTGTATCTTGGGTTATCACATAGACTAGTCTAGAATAAAATGTCCAATAGTTGTATTGTTATGTAGCCGACTAGACTTCTTGGAGAAAAGGGAGTCGGAGTCAGCTCAAGGATCTCATCATCATCGTGTTTGGTCAGGTTGTCATGGCTCGGTCCTGCTTTCAAGACATACAGCGTACTGTATGAAAACGCGCCCACTTCGGCACATACACCTCTTTTGTCCCTGTCCCCGAACTCTTGGACTGCTCGACAATCTTGTTCTCCCTCCCAAATGTAGTTCACAAGTTTCTGAAGTTGTCCTTGATACCTGAAACATTTGGGAAAGTACATTGCTAGTACATTGTCTGATACTTTTGGGAAACTACATTGCTTGTACATTGTTTGATTACTGAAAAGCTAGTTTATATTAACAAGATTTATTTTGGTAGATTGTGTTAATCTTGCCTAACGTTACATAGCTAGCTACCTGCAAAGGGAATCACCCTCTCATCTTTCCTTAGTATATCACGGAGGGCTGACAAAGAGCATCCCTCTTTTGGTATGTGGGGTCCTTCAAATCCTACAGTGAAACTCACTCTAGACAGAAAACGAGTCATAGCTATTGAAAACAAATACTCATCTGAGATGGGTAGCTTAGCTGACACGCTGAATATGTTTAGATATAAATTGTTAGCTAGCTAGCTAGGAAATTTTGTAATGTTAGCTAACGCTAGTTAACTTTACAATGTGTCATTCACTTTACAATGTATCATTCATTGAATGCAGCCTTCTGGGAAATGTCAATACCTTGGAAGTATTCTATAACTTGGACCTCTTTGGTGTGTGTCCATGTAACGGCAGCTGATTTCTTCCCTATTATTATACTAGCTAATAAATAAATACTGATAAGTATATAGAGAGCTAGCTAGTTAAAGGTAGATGATGATAGATAGCTAGCTAGATGTTTCAACGGTCATATATGACGTGCCATGTTAGCTACCTTTTCTGCTCACCGATTGGACATTGCATACAATCAGTTGCTTGAAATATAATTTTATTATATGTCGTGCGATGCAGTGCAACATATTTGCAAGAAATGTTGGGCAATTTTATGGGGGTGCCACACGAAGCAACCTAGATGCAACTTTGTTGCAAGCAACAGAAATTGCGTCCAGAATGCTCTGTGTGACATCGGCATTATTAGAAACTTACCCAGAAAGACTTGCAGCTGTAATTGCTGTCAAAGGTGCTTCTAGAAAGTTTTGACTCAGAGGTGAATACTTATGTAAATTAAATATTTCTGTATTTCATTTTCAATACATTTGTAAAATGTATAAAAACAGGTTTCACTTTGTCATTTGTCATTATGTGTGTAGATGAGTAGACGGGTGAGAAAAAAATATTTGTAATCAATTTTGAACTCGGGCTGTAACACAACAAATTGTGGAATAAGTCAAGGGGTATGAATATTTTCTGAAGGCACTGTATGTCTCCAGAAAGACCTGGATTCAAATAACTACTTTTCAGAGAATACATACCAATACAGCTCTCCGTATAGATTTAGAGCAAGACTTTACATCCCATTGGCAGACCTTGTTTACAGTACCATTGACAGATTTGTATATGCACAAAAATAAAGTAGTTTTGTACACAGTAATAGGATAAGTTGTAAAAGTACAATCTTAGGCGAGTACATGGGGTGCTGTATCTCTGCAGATACTCTGTCTCTCTGGTCAAAATCACTGATACAGGTCGCCCTCTGCCCTCTGGTGGTATGTATAACTTGTTGTTATGTCTCCAGAGAAACCTAGATTTAAATATAGGTCCTATCTATCAAATATATATAAGCAGATTAAGGTGTTTTTGGCTGAGGTCAAAATGACCCCAAATAACTTTAGAATTTATAAAAGGTCCAACATTTTGAAGAAATGAACAAACCATCTTTCACAATGACCCCAGTTGGTAGTATGAGGGTTAAAAGCAGGTGTTGGAACCTAAATTATTTTCCAATCGATTCATTCTGAACAGAACTGCTCAGCCTCCGAACTCAAGGCACTACAGAGGGTAATGCGTACAGCCCAGTACATCACTGGGGCCAAGCTTCCTGCCATCCAGGTGAAAAAATACTTTTTTATTCATTTTTTTATTTTTTCTGATACCGGAGCGTAAAGTCTAGGTCCAAGAGGCTTCGAAACAACTTCTACTCCCAAGCCATAAGACTCCTGAACATCTAATCAAATGGCTACCCAGACTATTTGTTATGCCCCCCCTCCCTTTCACGCCACTGCTACTCTCTGTTATTATCTATGCATAGTCATTTTAATAAGTCTACCTACATGTACATATTACATCAATTACCTCAAATAACCAGTTGACTCTGTGCCGGTACACCCTGTATATAGTCCCGCTATTGTTATTTTACTGCTGTTCTTTAATTACTTGTTCCTTTTATTTCGTATTCTTATTTGTATTTTTTAAACTGCATTGTTGGTTAGGGGCTTGTAAGTAAGCATTTCACTGTAAGGTCTACACCTGTTGTATTCGGCGCATGTGACTAATAAAATTTGATTTGATCGGATTTGATGAAGGAACTTTGAATGACTTTGAACTTCAGAGAGTTGGCTTAACTAACGTTGGACCAGAGCTAGACCTTGATCATGACTCTCATTTCCATTACATTACACATAAAGCCGCCTAAAGTTTGAGAGCTAGACCAGAACTAGCTAACAAGCTAGATAGCTAACAAGCTTATATGTGCAGAGCGGCACCAGAATTAAAATAAAAACACGTCTTGCCTTTTTGTAGTTAATAAATCACACACACACATACTGGCAAAGATTTTCAGCTGGCAGGCAGGCAGAAACGATTTGACAGTGAGGGCTTTACATAGGCGCTTTATTGCGTTTTTTGTGTGACCAAACAAAACATGTCCACAATGTAAAATAACATTCTTAACCGGTTCCAATGCTTTTAAAATAACAGTTCTGTTCCCGGAACGGTATAGATCTCTTTCGTTCTCAGTTCTGGTTCTGTTCCTCAAAAATGTTGGTTTTCGGTTCTGTTCCCTGAACTGGTTCCAACTCCTGGTTAAAAGTGAGATTAAATAAGAGCTTGACACAGTGCATTTTTTCACAATGACAAATGGATGAAACCACAGACATCAGCTGTCGCTCACAGTTGTCAGTTATTGTCAGGTATGTGGATGATCAGGGCTTTATTCAAGACTGTTTATTGGGCTACTTTAATGTGTCAAGTTGACAAGATAAGCAGTCTGTGTTTGACTTTGTGAATTCTGAGATGTCTGTGTTTAACTTCATGGAGAAACTTGTTTCCCAAACCTACGATGGCGCTGCTGTAATGGAATGTACACTATATATACAAAAGTATGTGGACACCCCATCAAATTAGTGGAGTCGGCTATTTCAGCCATACCCGTTGCTGAGAGGTGTATAAAATCGAGCACACAGCCATGCAATCTCCAGTGCTTTTTCTGGAGTGATGAATCACGTTTCACCACATGGCAGTCCGACAGACGAATCTGGGTTTGGCAGATGCCAGGAGATTTCTACCTGTCCCAATGCAAAGTGCCAACTATAAAGTTTGGTAGAAGAGGAAGAATGGTCTGAGGCAGTTTTTCATGGTTCGGGCTAGGCCCCTTAGTTCCAGTGAAGGGAAATCTTAACGCTACAGCATACAATGACATGCTAGATGATTCTGTGCTTCCAACTTTGTGGAAACAGTTTGGGAAGGTCCTTTCCTGTTTCAGCATGACAATGCCACTGTGCACAAAGTGAGGTTTTATACAGAAATGGTTTGTCGATATTGTTGTGGAAGAACCTGACTGGCCTGCACAGAGCCCTGACCTCAACCCCATCGTACACCTTTGGGATGAATAGGAACGCTGACTGCGAGCAGGTCTAATCGCCCAACATCAGTGGCCAACCTCACTAATGCCCTTGTGGCTGAATGCAGCAATGTTCCAACATCTAGTGGAAAGCCTTCCCAGAAGAGAGAAGGCTGTTATAGCAGCAAAGGAGGGACCAACTCCATATTAATGCCCATGATTTTGGAATGAGATGTTCGACGAGCAGGTGTCCACATACTTTTGGTAATGTAGTGTATCTGCTATTTCTAAGTCCCCTCCTGTTCCCTGATTAACAGGTGATGACGACGCCACTCCACTACCAGTGTCAACTCTCTCCTGACATGAACTGAAACCATGTCTCATGTGCACTCTCATCCACTGGTGCATTGAATGATTTACTCTCCAAGCACTGTGAGTAGCCCTGTAAATTTTCTCTCATTACTGTATGTACTGTATCACATAAACAAACAAAATCTCATTATTACACATCAATGTGATTTTAATCCTTGCTTGGACTAACTCATTCTTAGCTATTTTGTCCAACTGTGTTGGGTTCTTGGTTTTTGTCTTCCTAGTCAAATTCTGTCCTGCCCTCAGTGGAAGATTTGAGCTGTTCACCAACACCGTCCATCCACGATGAGCCTGTCCTGCACTGAAGCCTCTGAACACCTCAACCCCTGTCCTGCACTGAAGTCATATTTTTTTATTAAATGTCCTCTCCAACACTCTTAGAAAAAAAGGGTTCCAAAAGCGCTACAGATGGCTATATCAATCCGCTAATACAGGACTAGTAAAGACCCAGTTCACTACTTTTGTGAAAAAATACTTTTTTATTCTTTTTTTTTATTTTTTCTGACTTTTTCACCCTTACTTCCCGCTGCTATGACCATAGCCGCTCATGCCTATTTTCTAATAGTTATGATTGACCCAAGAAACAGTCCTGGTTTCCCTGGCTTGGAATTTCATGTCACTTCCTAAATTAACTGAATTTAAATGGAATTGACCCCAACCTTGGTAAGAGGAGAATCTAAAGCCCATCTCACGGCTGAATGGCACAGGGCCAGTGTGTATGACAGTTTCTCTCTCCTTATGCCCTGACAGGAATGTTGCTGGTTAAGTGTCTGAGAACACCCCTCTCTCGCCGCTCTCCCTTCCCTGTCCTGCACCTCTCCTGGCACTGCTGGGTGAGATAAGGTCAAGCTGGGCCGTCAGCGTGTCGCAGCTGACACCGTGCCTGTCACTGTTCACAGCTCCCCTTGGAGATGCTGCACGTCACCACAGAGATCAGCACCCAGCATTCCACACACACACCTACGTACATAACACACACACGTGAACACGCACACAAATTACCCCAGAGGACAAACACATACGGATGCACGCACACACACACGTGCGCACACGCACACACACACACACACCCTAGCTTGCAGGACTTAAAATAGAGCCAACATTAACCTTTTAAACTCTGAGCGGTTGTTTTGGGCCCTGTACAGGGCCTGGTGAGTTTGGGGGGAAGACCCCCAGAAATTGTCATCAGAAAATAGAAAGTGACATATCATTTGAAAGCTACAGGTCTTGTCTTTCTGGAAATTTAACAAAAATCTTACTGCTGGCAATGTCATAACAATTTCTCCAGTTTCTTGACCTGTTTGTGTCTTAATAAAATAATTTAAAACTTGAAAGCCCTGACTGCTGAGTTAATTTTAAGATGTCAGGCTTGAAAATCCATTTAGCCATTTTGGCACAGTGATTCACTACCAAAACCAGACGCAACTGGTTTCAAGTGGCCAAGAGACGTCATGTGATCGCATACTGGAATCTAGTGCAACACTTCTCAACTGGTGTGTCGCGACCCAAATTTGGGTTTTATTTTATTTTTGATTTTTTTATTTAAAAAATGAATGAATGAAAAAATACTCCAGTCTGAACTTAAACAACTTAAACCAGGTAGAAGGTGTGTAGAAATTATAATGAATTTACATTTTCAAATGATTTAATCTCTGAGCAATCTTCTTGTTCCCTTGTCATGTAATTTCTACATTTAATATCAATATAGCATTTAAAATATACTGAAAAAAAACATGGTCCCGTGTTTCATGAGCTGAGATAAAAGATCCCAGAAATGTTCCATACGCACAAAAAAAATCTCACATTTTCTGCACAATTGTTTTTACATCCCTGTTGCCAAGCTAATCCATCCACCTGACAGGTGTGGCATGTCAATAAACTGATTAAACAGCATGATTATTACACAGGTGCCCCTTTTGCTGGGGACAATAAAAGGCCACTCTAAAATGTGCAGTTTTGAAGAAGCGTGCAATTGGCATGCTGACTGCAGGAATGTCCACCAGAGCTGTTGCCAGAGAATTGAATGTTAATTTCTCTATCATAAGCCGCCTCCAACTTAATTTTAGAGAATTCAACTGCCAGTACGTTCAACTGGCCTCAAAACTGCACACCACGTGTAACCACGCCAGCCCAGGACTTCCACATTTGTCTTCTTCACCTGTGGGATCATCTAAGGGGGTGCTGAGGAGTGTCTCTGTCTATAATAAATCCCTTTAGTAGAGAAAAACCTCATTCTGATTGGCTGGGCCTGGCTCCCCAGTGGGTGGGCCTATGCCCTCCCAAGCTGACCCATGGCTGCACCCTTGCCCAGTCATGTGAAATCCATAGATTAGGGCCTAATGAATTTATGTCAAATGACTGATTTCCTTATATGAACTGTAACTGTCCATTTTTATGAACTGTCAATTTTTTTGTTCAGTATATTTTTCCAGATTGTTATTTTGGTGATTATTTTTTGCAATGCGAATATTGGGTCTGAAGGCAAAACCAGTTGAGAACCATTGATCTAGTGGACTAAATGGGAATCAGACAGAGGATATATGTCACATCCTGGCCATAGATAGCCCTCTGGGTTCTCTATGGTGGTATTGTTCAGGACGTGACTAGGGGTATTATTTGTTCTATTATTTGTATTTCTATGTTTTGGTTTTGTATGGTTCCCAATTAGAGGCAGCTGATTGTCGTTACCTCTAATTGGGGATCATACTTAAGTTGTTATTTTTTCCACCTGTGTTGGTGGGTTATTGTTTTCTGTTAGTGCCTGTATGCGCTACATTTATGTCCGATTAGTTGTTTCTTTATTGTTTTGGTGTATGTTTCACAATTAAAAGAATGTGGAACTTCATGCACGCTGCGCCTTGGTCCATTATTGAAAACGATCGTGACAGAATAATCCACCACCAAAGGACCAAGCAGCGTGCAACGAAGGCGCCGAAGGAGAGTTGGACCTGGGAGGAAATACTGGGAGGATGTGAGACCCTTCCTTGGCGAGAGTCGCCGAGGAGGAATGAGGAACAGCGACAATGCCGGGGTCCGCGGCCACAAAGAGCCCAAGGGCAACCACAATATTTTTTTGGGGGGGGGCACATGGTGCTGTCGGTCGAGCAGAGGAGAGAGCCTGAATGGGAGACGTATGAGGAGCCTAGGGAAGGATATAGGAGAGGTGTTGGCAAGGAATAAGCTGCAGCGCAGGCGCCTAGAGGAGCGTCTGCCCACCCTGGCACGTACTGTGCCGGCTTCCCGCTCTCGCCCTGAAGAGCGTGTCATCAGTCCGGTGAAACCTGTGCCGGCTCCACGCACCAGGCCTCCAGTGCGCCTTCCCAGCCAGGTACGTCCTGTGCCAGCTCTCCGCACTCGCCCTGAAGAGCGTGTCATCAGTCCGGTGAAACCTGTGCCGGCTCCACGCACCAGGCTTCCAGTGAGCCTTCCCAGCCCGGTACGTCCTGTGCCAGCTCCCTGCACTCGCCCTGAAGAGCGTGTCACCAGTCCGGTGAGACCTGTGCCGGCTCCACACAACAAGCTTCCAGTGCGCCTTCCTAGCCCGGTGCCAGGGTCGGAGCCTTCCTCTGCACTGAGGTCCAAGCCGGGCACGGCGTTCAGCCCGGCTATATGGCAGGATCCGTGGGCTGAGTGGGTGCTACGTCCCGCACCTGAACCGTCACCGATGCTAGTCGCCCACCCGAACCCTCCCCATCATGTTCAGGTTTTGCGGCCAGAGTCCGCACCTTTGTTGGGGGGGGGGGGGTGCTGTCACGTCTTGGCCATAGATAACCACCATAGAGATCCCAGAGGGCTTTGGTCAGGACATGACTAGGGGGATTATTTGTTCTATTTGTATTTCTATGTTTTGGTTTTGTATGGTTCCCAATTAGAGGCAGCTGATTGTTGTTACCTCTAATTGGGGATCATACTTAAGTTGTTCCTTTTTCCACCTGTGTTGGTGGGTTATTGTTTTCTGTTAGTGCCTGTATGCGCTACATTTATGTCCGATTAGTTGTTTCTTTATTGTTTTGTATATGTTCCACTTGCCAATAAAAATGTGGAACTTCATGCACCTTGGTCCATTATTGAAAACGATCGTGACAATATATATCAATGGATTGGTAGAGACTTCAGCTTTCTCTTATATACAGTGCCATCTGAAAGTATTCAGACCCCTTGACTTTTTCCACATTTTGTTACGTTACTGCCTTATTCTAAAATGAATTAAATAAAAACAATCCTCAGATGTACACACAATACCCCATAATGACAAAACGAAACACAATTTTTTTTTAAGCTCAGCAAATTGCACTGTATATCATTCCTGTAAAACAAAAGTCCTGCACATTTAAAATGGTTGTGTTCCAATGGGAATTTGTGCAAGATCTGAATTTTAAAAAAATCCTTTTGGAACAGTATTTGGTGACATATTTGATATCAAACCTAGACTTTCAAATGTTTTATTCCCCAACATGGGGACAATTGGTTGGGGACCCCTACGCCCCCTGATTTTTAACAGTACATTTCTGGGTTTTTTGGTCTGCTATATCTCAGACTGTAGTTTCTCACACCTGTACCTGAATCCCACAGTTATTTCTAACAGTACTAAGCATCTGTTTATAGGACTTATAGTTTTGAAACTGAAATGTACTTTGAGGACCAGATACAATATTATGCGTTGTTTAGAAAATGCCACCAGAGGTGGTCATTTAGGGGAGTAAATAATCATGCTCTACCGTTTTCTTCCACAGGTCTTAATGGGCCCAAGCAAAACCCATACACACACACTATCACCCATCCCCCTTGTTCTAAACAGAGTTTGGGGGAAGACTGCAACCCAGGCCTCAGCCCTTACTTCCATCCCTCTTTACTAATTATCTTTAATTGCACCTCTTAAAGCCCAATGTGTTGCATATTATCAAGGCTTAACAGTGGAGGTGTGGGGAGGAACTTTTAAAGATGTGATCTATTTAGCTAGAACCTGTGGCTTGGCAAGAGCGAGTGAAGTAACTCCAAAACTGAATTAAATTCCTAGCACATTGTCAAATATTCAAGTGTTTACTTTCCATCTGAAGCATAAACTGATAAGTCACCCCGTCCAAGCGTTTTGCAGTAATGGATCATTAAAGAAAAGGAACCAGATCAAAACAATGTGTTGCGATTAAAAATCAAGACGAAAAATCTAAATATAGACTGATGAAAAGTGACAAAATGTGTGTGTGTGTGTGCATGTGTAGTTGAGAAGGTGGAGCAGTGATCACAAAGCTCCTCCAACCACATCAAGCCTCTGCTGCCTAGTAAATGTCAGATAGACTCAGGGGGAGATGTCATCCAGCGGGGAACTGAGGCTGAGTCCCAAATGGGACCCTTTCCCTTTATAATGCACTACTTTTGACCAGGGCCCATAGGGTTCTCGTCCAAAGTAGTGCACTAAAAAGGGATTAGTGTGGCATTTGGGAGTAACTTGAGACACCCCAACCCCGTGTTAAACCTCCAGGGGTCACAAAGCTCAACCACAGAACAAGACTTAAAACATAGGACTCTCAGTTTCACCTTGTGCACAAACGTAAATGTTTAAGTGAGCAGTGGTAAACACATCTAAATAATTTCCGGGTCCGCAGTGTTCGTACACGTACCTTCGGGGAGCATGGAGGAATTATGAGTACCGAAGCTGTCTTTGTGTTTGTATTTGAAGTGTGACAGAGGAACAGATTTGGTTGAAATCTGCGGCTGTTGCCAGCTCTCATCACAGCTTTTTCCATCCCTGCCAAAATCTATGATTATACGAGATACTGAAGCACTTAGCATGGCTTTCTTTCCTTCCGTCGTCCACACAGATAACACTGTGGAAAAACTTTAAACATGATTTTGCCTAAATATAGCTAGCTATAAGTTACATTTGCTGCAAAGAAGCACTTTTCTGTGCTCAATATGTACTCACAATTGGGAATCTTTTTTGCCAGTTAGGATTAAAGAACACCGCTGTTGAATAAAATACATAAAATATGTAATCATCAAAATTGCGCCTAAATATATAAATATGAATATCATAATGTAACGAGGTTGTGGTGTCCTTTACTTTCCTTAAAAAATTATTTTGAGAACCAAACAAATAATGAATGGGAATGCAGATAGAGCCTAGTGATGGGAGTGTTAGGTTGAGATTGGGGGATAATTCCAAAATACGGTGGATCTCCAGCTCCCAAGAAGCTGCCGGGCTTTGGTGGAGCCAGAGTTCTGCCCATCCGTCATCCTTATCAGGGGGAGTCTGGCGGCACTGGAGTCCCAGACTGCAGCAGGGCCAGCAAGGCCTGCTCAAGAGGAGAGCAGAGGGCCGGCCCAGCATGTGCTGTTGGGGCCCTGGACCCTCCAACCGGCCGGACAGCAGACAGACAGACAGGGAGGGAGGGATGGAGGGGAGAACTGCATTACTGCAGTGATAAGCCCTGATACAAACAAAAACAACAGGCCTCGTCCACTAACATCAAAGACCCCCATTTAGATTTGGAACGTGGGGCTGAGGGAGGGCCGAGGGGTGTTCATCAAAGCCTGTACCAGAGACTGACCAGCGCTGGGGGTCAGAAAATATATTTTACAACGCAATGTTAAATAAACAAAACACAATAAAAAGCGCCGGGGAGAAGCGGTTGGAATGTCAAAATTAGCTGTTTTGTCTTAATGTGTTTATGGTATTAAAGGAGTTAAAGAAAGCTGGATATCAGGGGGATAAAAAGCAATAGCACTTTTCTGAATGTGAAGGAAGAGACCTCAAATGAATGAAGAGATATGCTGGGATCAGACATTGTATGGGGATGGTTGAAAGTCCCTGTAAACAGGGATAGCCTGTCCACCCCACCATGGCAATAGGACAAATACCAATGATCAGAAATGGCCGGCTGCACTTACAACATCCAAACAACTTCATCATCAAAAAAGACTGCATTGATCGTAACAAATAGAGTCCAAGAAAGCTGAAATACATAGTGTTACCATTTTTTTAAAGTCAAGTTGATTATATCTGTGTTTTCTCAGCCAAAGGCATTGATTTTCAACATGAGATACACCAGCACACATGCAACAACATCCTAACGGCATAGGAAACATGGCACCATTTATCTTGTCAAAAACAACAGCCATCCATCTCACTGAAGATGGAGAAGGTTTTCTCTGGTTGGAAACTTAATAAAAACAATTTGTAATGGCTCGTAGTTGTATTAAGGCTGGTTATAATAAAAGCCATATGGCCACTGTCAGAGAGAGGGGAATACAGAATCATTACTGTAACAACAGACATCACTTTCTGATAACATTAAAGGAAAGCTTCCTTTGTGTGGCTGCAATCTGTTTAGCGCCATTCTAATTCTCTCTGGCATGAACCAGACAGAGGGTGCTTTGAAGCCACACTCCATAGCCAGCGCTACTTATCTGATGTTGCTGGAGGCTTTTGAATTAGAGTCACCAGAATAGGTTAGGATAGAGCGTTAATATAATTAATACAATAATGTCAGATGAAACAACTAAATGCAGCCCTTTGACACTAATGATTTGAATGCAGTACAACACAATGTACATTACACAAGGTTTTACTGAAAGGCAATGTGCTTCGAAGGTTGATTATTCAGAAAACTCTGCAAAACTGAACTTTGAACTACTCTAAACTTTACCAAACAAGAGTAGGCCAAATATAATATTTGTTACAGATCAATTATGAACTATTCACAATTCATGTTGGTAAAACATTGTTATAAATATGGAGTTTTTCCTAGCCATCGTGCTTCTACATCTGCATTGCTTGCTGTTTGGGGTTTTAGGCTGTGTTTCTGTATAGCACTATGTGACATCGGCTGATGTAAAAAGGGCTTTATAAATACATTTGATTGATAAATAGTATATCCGATCTGTGCCATTCAAGGACTCAAGCAACAGAATAAGTTCTGGAGAGTAGAAGCCTCCTGTTAGCTCATTTCTACATTCATGTGGACAGGGGCAGACTTAGTGATTTGGAAGCCCCAGGCAGAGCCCCAGTGTATCAGGACTAAACGTCACAGCCATTTTGCATTGATTTATTGACTATGAGACACATTGTTCTATGGGAGAGGAAACTCGAGGAACATCTCTGAAACGTTGGTGCACTGTGGGTTATAATAATTCAGAAAAGACAAAGCACCAGTACAGAGCAGGTGCAATGTGGGTTATAATAATTCAGAAAAGACAAAGCATCAGTATAGAGCAGGGAGAACATCTGCCCCCTCTCATTGAAGCAACGGAAGTTCAAGGTTGACTGCATTACTTACATTGTTTGCCGTCCCCCATTATAGTGAATGGTGAAATGCAAATCTTCGTGGTCAATCTTCACATAAATAAAACTGTTTTTAGAAGACAATCACAGTATCAATATTTGCTTCTAATTTGCTAATTCTAATTCTAATTTGCTTCTAATACAACTGATTATTTTTCAATCGCACACAGAATTAAGTTGAAAGGACAATTTAGTTGCTAATGGCAGGATGCAGTACCCCGGTCAGCCTTCAACTTGAGTTACTGAAGCCTGCAACATCACTTCTTGGAGTAGCTCAAACTACACATGTTATGTATCCATGAGACGCCATCGTAGCCCTCACTAATAAGCGCCTAAATTGGAACGTAGTGGCTGTACAGTAACATGCTATACATGACGTTAGAGCTCTGACTCTGCACTTCACAGCGGTGTATGGATTTTGACTGACAGCCGCTTGAACTTGAGCACCACGTGTGACAAGAAGTACCCCCAGCCCTCGCAGTAATTGGGCAACATTTGCAAATGTTTTGTTGTCTGACTGAGGGAAATGTAAAATGAGACGTTGAGGATTATAATAACTACAGTTTAGATGTCATACAAGCAAGCCAAACACCCATGACTTCAAATGAGCACTTTTCCAAATCATAAAACTCATGTCATATACAGTGTCAACGTTGATGATCACTATGTTTGATGTACAGTTACAAGATGACATGGCGTCATACACTGTATTGTTCTGAACAGAAGGAGCCTATGTTTTGCAGCGGCACACGCACCTGAATGCACTTATGACTCCATTCTATGCGCACCAAAATTACAATATGTTTCACTAAATTGCCTCGTGAAAGCCTAACACTGTACAATTTTATATTATAACATACGTACGTAGTCATGTTGGCAATAGAACAAGCTTTCAAATCATGCACACCTGACCCAGACTGCAATTTACAATGCACCATTTTTGGATTGTGTGAAAGACAACAATAATTGTGTGATGGCAGGGATGCAAGGTTGTGTTCCAAACTAAACAACTCAACGGCACAGCTAGGAGAGCTAACAAATTGACCTTATAGTTGAAGCCTCTTCTTTGAGTCATAAAAGTGCATTGAAATTGATTAGGAATTGTGCATACTTTGGAGAGGTGTGTGGCCACTTGGAGACACGTTAGTCCTTTCACTCAAACCCTTGTAATTTTTTGGCTGCACCTACCCCACATTTTCCAGGAATAGTTTTATCATGCTACTGAATGTATCCAGAGTATTTTCTGATTTTGTTGTCAACAAATGCTTCGAAAAGTGAAGTAAATGTAAAACACAAAATCAACAGTGTAACGTTTGGATTCCGTCTTGTGTCACGTGAACTGTGTACTCACCATTGGTCTAATAATTGTAATAATCTCCAAACTGTTCCCTTTTAATTGCTACCATGGTTATGCATATGGTTTTCATATTTCTTCTGTAAAAAACATTTAAATTTAGCCCTATGCAGATTCCTACTAGTGTAAAGGTTTTAACTGACTATAGTTGGCTTCAATGCGCCTTCAAATAGGAATGAATGATGTCACGTGATAAATTGCTTTGTCCATTCATATACAGTAATTTGTACAGAGAGACAATTCTACAGTCAAACCACGTAGCCCATATGGAAAAAAATACATTTAAAATATACAGTACCAGTCAAAAGTTTGGAGACACCTACTCATTCAAGGATTTTTCTATGTTTTGACTCTTTTCTACATTGTATAATAATAGTGAAGACATCAAAACTATGAAATAACACACATGGAATCATGTAGTAACCAAAAAAGTGTTAATCAAATCAAAATATATTTTAGATTTGAGATTCTTCATCCCTTTGCCTTGATTACAGCTTGGCACACTCTTGGCATTCTCTCAACCAGCTTCATCAGGCAGGCACCTGCGATGCATTTCAATTAACAGGTGTAGCTAGCACCCCACTCCCGACACTACCCAGTGAAATGTAAGGCGCCAAATTCAAAATCCAAAATTTGAAATATTAAACATTCATCAATATACAAGTGTTGCATAGTCATCAAAAGCTCTGATTCTTGGCAATATCACAGCATTGTCAGATTTCAAAAAGGCTTTACGGCGAAAGCACAAGATTTGATTGTTTGAGGATAGCACCTACAATATATAACCATTAGCATAAATTCATAAACCATCGCGGTTCACACAAAACCCATTTCACAGCGAAAACAAATCCCTTACCTTTTGAAGAACTTCTGCTGAGGGCTTCCCAAGTGTCCAACGAAGACATCCAATGGTTATTTTGTTAGAAAAAGTCATTTATTATATTCATGAATGTCCGTTTGGTTGGCGCGCTACGTTCATAAAATACAGCGTCCACTCGCCCATTGAACCGTGAAGAGAACACGTTCAACCTATACCTATACACTTGTCCAAGAACAATTAAACATCATTGATAATGTATCCTTAGGAACACTTTTATGTATATTTACTATAATATTTCAACCGGATTATAAACTGGACGATAGAAAAGGAAAAAACCACAGCGCGCGCGAGCCCGTGAACGCGCATCCTCTTCTGTTTACATCTGGTGACTAGTTCTTCTTCTATTACCATCCAGAGCAACCTAACATCACCAAACACTGTCTAGAGACTGTTGACATCCAGTGGAAGCAATAGGTACTGCAATCTTACTCCCATATATAGCTGTTTTCAATAGGGAGGGGTTCAAAATGAGGCAATGTGTCAAAAACACTTTTTCCAGGACAGAAATTCCTCGGCTTTCGCCTGCTATATCAGTTCTGTTATACTCACAGACAATATTTTAACACTCTTAGAAACTTCAGAGTGTTTCCTATCCAATAGTACTAATAATGTGCATATCCTAGTTTCTGGGCCTGAGTGGCAGGCCTTTTACTTTGGGCACGCCAGACTCTCCAAAACCGACACCTCAGCTGCCGCTCCCTAAGAAGTTAATTTGTGGAATTTCTTTCCTTCTTAATGCGTTTGAGCCAATCAGTTGTGTTATGACAAGGTAGGGATGCTGCAGCAGAGGATAAGTTCATTAGAGTTAACTGCACCTCAGATTGCAGCACAAATAAATGCTTCACAGAGTTCAAGTAACAGTCACATCTCAACATCAACTGTTCAGAGGAGACTGCGTAAATCAGACCTTCATGGTCGAATTGCTGCAAAGAAACCACTACTAAAGGACACCAATAAGAAGAAGAGACTTGCTTGGGCCAAGAATCACAAGCAATGGACATTAGACCGGTGGAAATCTGTCCTTCCGTCTGATGAGTCCAAATTTTTGAATTTTGGTTCCAACCGCCATGTCTTTGTGACACGCAGAGTAGGTGAACAGATGATATCTGCATGTGTGGTTCCCACCATGAAGCATGGAGGAGGAGGTGTGATGGTGTGGGGATGATTTGGTGGTGACATTGTCAGTGATTTATTTAGAATTCAAGGCACAATTAAGCAGCATGGCTACCACAGCATTCTGCAGCGATACGCCATCCCATCTGGTTTACGCTTAGTGGGACTATCATTTGTTTTTCAACAGGACAATGACCCAACACACCTCCAGGCTGTGTAAGGGCTATTTGACCAAGAGGGAGAGTGATGGAGTGCTGCATCAGATGACCTGGCCTCCACAATCACCTGACCTCAACCCAATTGAGATGGTTTGGGATGAGTTGGACTGCAGAGTGAAGGAAAAGCAGCCAACAAGTGCTCAGCATATGTAGGAACTCCTTCGAGACTGTTGGAAACGCATTCCAGGTGAAACTGGTTGAGAGAATGCCAAGAGTGTGCAACGCTGTCATCAAGGCAAAGGGTGGCTACTTTGAAGAATCTCAAATGTAAAATATATTTAGATTTGTATTTTGTATTTTAGAATATATTTTCACGTGTAATTATCAATGTACACTGAGTGTACAAAACATTAGGAACACCTTCCTAATATTGAGTTGCACCCCCTTTAGCCCTCAGAACAGCCTCAATTCATGGACTCTACAAGGTGTCGTGCTGCCCCATGTTGATTCCAATGCTTCCCACAGTTGTGTCAAGTTGTCTGGATGTCCTTTGGGTGATAGACCATTTCTGAGACACACGGGAACCTGTTGAGTGTGAAAAACCCAGCAGCGTTGCAGTTCTTGACACACTAAAAATGGTGTGCCTGGCACCTTCTACCATACCCCGTTCAAAGACAGTTAAATATTTAGTCTTGCCCATTCACCCTCTGAATGGCACACATACACAATCCATGTCTCAATTGTCTCAAGGCTTAAACATCCTTCTTTAGGCTTTCTCCCCCTCTTCATGTACACTGATTGAAGTGAATGTCATAGACCTGGTCAGTCTATGACATCAAAAAAGCAGGTTTTGTACACTCAGTGTATTTTAAAATGTATTTGGAAATATTTTGTAAAATATGTTGCAACATGCATTTAAATATATTTATTGAAATAATAGCACTCACTTCCGTCATCATGAAGTGCTTTGAGAGACTAGTCAAGGATCATATCACCTCCATCCTGCCAGACACCCTGGACCCACACCAATTTGCTTACCGTCCCAATAGGTCCACAGACGACGCAATCGCAATCACACTGCACACTGCCCTAACCCATCTGGACAAGAGGAATACCTATGTAAGAATGCTGTTCATCGACTACAGCTCAGCATTTAACACCATAGTTCCCTCCAAGCTCATCATTAAGCTCGAGACCCTAGGTCTCGACCCAGCCCTGTGCAACTGGGTCCTGGACTTCCTGACGGGCCGGCCCCAGGTGGTGAGGGTAGGAAACAACATCTCCACCCCGCTGATCC
>QNTS01011473.1:0-16759 GCA_003317085.1 Hucho hucho
TCTCTCTCTCTCTGTCTCTCTCTTTGTATCTCTGTCTCTCTCTCGGTCTCTCCATCCCTCTCTCTTTGTGGTGCCCCAGGGCAGGAAAAACAGGCTTCTTCTTCCCTTCTTCCCCCCACTTACAGAAGAAAAGAGAGGGATGAATCAGTCGCTGACAGTCCTGAGATACAGGATATAGTAAGTTTACGGTACAGTACGTTTAGGTGAAATCAGGCAAGTTCATACACATATACAAAGCCTATATATCAACCACACACACAAAACCCACTATATAGCTCTCTTTCTCTCTTAAAACACACACACACCAATGACTAGAGGAATGCATGTGCACGCACACACACACACACGCACACACATTGCTAGACTTCACACACCAGGCCGCTCCTCCCTGAGGGCATATCTTTTCCTCATCCTCTCTCCTTTCCCTCTCTATCTCAACCTCCCCTCCTCTTCTCCCTCCCTCGTTCCCCCTCTCAGGGAAAGAAAAGAGGGCTGCATGGAAGACAGTAAAACTATTTAAAGTGGTGATCTGGGCACAAATTGTTCCTCTGTCAGGTGTTAACAGTGAGAACACAGCTAAAGAGCCAGGCACAGAGAGAGAGTGAGAGTGAGAGTGAGAGTGAGAGAGAGAGAGAGAGACATAGAGAGAGAGACACAGAGAGAGAGAGAGAGAGAGACTCTAGACACCTCCGTTTCCACTGATTCTATGACACCAACCCCCAGTCTGAAAACTAGAGAAGATAAAGAGAGAGGCAAAGAAAAGAGAAGAGGACAGAGAATATGGAGAGAAGAGAAGAGAGGACAGAGAATATGGAGAGATGAGAAGAAAGGTCAGAGAAGAGGTGGAGAAGAGGTTTACAGATATTATCGGCTGATATTGGCCCTTTAAACATTATATCAGTATCGGCCGATAATTCCACCGATAACCAATATTCAATCAATAGGATGACCAATCTCATCCTGATGTAAACACTGGTGGCCATCCTCATGATGTGTCATTCATTTAACAATGTAAGAAATCCACATTAGAAGCATATTTCTTCGACAATTGCTGTTTTGGATGGCAATTTATGAGAATTCACTGTGGAATAATTACACCATTTAATTTCCCCGGCATAAAACAGTATATCGGCAGATATATTGGTATCGGTAAGTCCCCCAAACAATCTGAATCGGTATCAGACCCCCAAAAACACTTTGGTCGGGTTCTAGTGGAGAGAGAAAGGGGGAGGGAGCAGAGAGGAGGAGAGGGAGAGGGGACAGGTTAGAGCAGAGAGTAGAATTGACAGCAGACAGCTGACATGCATGTGTGTGTGTACGTGAATGTGCCATACTTGTATGCGCCCCTGTGTGTGTGTGTACGTGAATGTGCCATACTTGTATGCGCCCCTGTGTGTGTGTGTGTGCCATAAGTACGTGCATGCCTATGTGTGTGTGTTTGTGTGTGTGTTTGTGTGTGTGCTGATTAGGGTTGGGGGGTGTCCAGATTTTCATATTATCATACTGTCCTTCTCTCATCCCGGGACTTCCGGTATTACTGGCTTAGTACACAAGGGGGCGCCAAACAAACACAAAAAAGCCCATTGGGCATCTATTACCAGAATGCTAACAAAAGTAGTACAAGTAATAGCAAATTTCCATGGAGGCTGCTAGCTAAATATGCTAACGACCGCAAAAGAAAACAAAATAATTGCAAATACAGGCAATCTAGCTCATAAAGTTCTACATATATAGGTAGGCGCTACCGAATGTCATTTTTGGTTAGATTGGAATGTGAACTAGACACATTGTGCAAATTAACAAATTAGCAAATTAACAAAGGTTAAATGCAAAAGAACAGTACTGGCTCTGGAGCAGCATGTGTACACGCTGTGTCTGTGTGGTGTCTGGAGTCTGGAGTCGCTAGGGCAGAGAAGAAAAAACGCAAAGAAATCAAGATACAGATAACTCATCCAAAGGGCTTTGACTTCTCAAACATGGCAGAAAGCTACCACAATATGATGACCCATCACCTTAGATAACTAGCATGTTCAACTTAGGGGTCACGTCAAAGCAGAATTCTGCATTTTTCACACAGGAATAAAAGATAAAACGCAAAAGAAATATCTTGCAGTGTTTTATAAACACTGATCTAAAATGCTTGTAGTTTCTGCATCAGACTCATTCTGTGTTTCTGCTGCACTTCTCCACTGGGATGAGAATTCACCAACGGCCATTCTATCATTCTATCAGCAAACAGCACACTGACTGAGGTGGAGCTACTTTTCCCTGCTACTTTCCTCGGTGTAGCCAGCATACTTCTCTCCGGTAAAATGCAAGATTAACTTTCAGCAAAACATTAGGAAATGTAGCTGGCTACATTAATTCTATGACAAACATTAGAAATATGATGGCTATTTTTTTGTAAAAAATACCTTGCTTTTACATTGTAAGCTCATTTACTTGTGTGGCTGCCAACCGAATAGCATTACACTTCTGTTGTCATCTCATTAAAATGAAGCTATTTTCTGCCAAATGTGTTCACTATTGAAGCAAAAAAACACTGTTGGCTCTCGATATAAAACCCGACCCCTGTCAATACCCTGCTGGACTCACCTGCTCCCGCTTTCTCCTGTTGTTCTATTTACAAACAAACACGTGACTGGCTCAACTGTTCTGGGGAACTACGGTTAGCTTCATAATGTCAAATAATGGGACAGTTGAAATGAAGAAGGTGATCTGCTTTATCTCCTAACGTATTGCACAAGTTGACTGCAGGTATTTACTTAAAAAGTAGCTACAAATAGCTAACAATTTATTGAAAAACTGAAATTAAATAGTTTCAACTGTATTGACTGTATTGAAAAACCAACCAGTGGCTATTTCAAAATACCCAGGTATACGGTATAAATGGCATTTATGGAATATATGGTATTTATGGAATATATGGTATTTATGGAATTTATGGAATATATGGTATTTATGGAATATATGGTATTTATGGTATTTATGGAATATATGGTATTTATGGAATATATGGTATTTATGGAATATATGGTATTTAAGGTATTTATGGTATATATGGTATTTATGGTATATATGGAATATAAGGTATACAATGTATATATGGTATTTATGGTATACATGGAATATAAGGTATACAAGGTATATATGGTATTTATGGTATATATGGAATATAAGGTATTTATGGTATATATGGTATATATGGAATATAAGGTATACAAGGTATATATGGTATTTATGGTATATATGGAATATAAGGTATACACGGTATATATGGTATTTATGGCATATATGGAATATAAGGTATACAAGGTATATATGGTATATATGGAATATAAGGTATACAAGGTATATATGGTATTTATGGTATATATGGAATATAAGATATATAAGGTATATATGGTATATATAGTATGTAAGGTATATATGGTATTTATGGTATATATGGTATATAAGATATATAAGGTATATATGGAATATAAGGTATACAAGGTATACAAGGTATATATGGTATATATGGAATATAAGGTATACAAGATATATATGGTATATATGGAATATAAGGTATACAAGGTATATATGGTATTTATGGTATATATGGAATATAATATATATAAGGTATATATGGTATGTAAGGTATATATGGTATTTATGGTATATATGGTATATATGGTATATAAGGTATATATGGTATATAAGGTGTATATGGGATGTAAGGTATATATGGTATATAAGGTATATATGGTATATAAGGTATACATGGTATATATGGTATTTAAGGTATTTAAGGTATATATGGTATACATGGTATACAAGGTTTATATGGTATATATGGTATATAAGGTATATAAGGTATATACGGTATATAAGGTATACAGTATAAGGTACACAGGATAAGGTATACCGTATAAGGTATATATGGTATATAAGGTATAAATGGAATATAAGATATATAAGGTATATATGGTACATAAGATATATATGGTATGTAAGGTATATATGGTATTTATGGTATATATGGTATATAAGATATATAAGGTATATATGGTATATAAGGTATATATGGTATGTAAGGTATATATGGTATATAAGGTATATATGGTATACATGGTATATATGGTATACATGGTATATATGGTATACATGGTATACAAGGTATATATGGTATATAAGGTATATATGGTATATAAGGTATATACGGTATATAAGGTATATACGGTATATAAGGTATACAGTATAAGGTACACAGGATAAGGTATACAGTATAAGGTATATATGGTATATAAGGTATAAATGGTATAAAAGGTATATACAGTATGAGATATACACGGTATATGTGGTATATACAGTATGAGATATATAGGTATACAGTATAAGGTATACAGTGCCTTGCAAAAGTATTCATCCCCCTTGGTGTTTTTCCTATTTTGTTGTATTACAACCTGTAATTTTAATTTATTTCATGTAATGGACATACACAAAATAGACAAAATTGGTGAAGTGAAATAAAAAAAAAAAATGAAAAAACGGATAAGTGTTGCGTGCATATGCATTCACCCCCTTTGCTATGAAGCCCCTAAATAAGATCTGGTGCATACCTTCAGAAGTCACATAATTTGTTAAATAAAGTCCACCTGTGCGCAATCTAAGTCACATGATCTCAGTATATATACACCTGTTCTGAAAGGCCCCAGAGTCTGCAACACCACTAAGCAAGAGGCACCACCAAGCAAGCGGCACCATGAAGACCAGGGAGCTCTCCAAACAGGTCAGGGACAAAGTTGTGGAGAAGTACAGATCAGGGTTGGGTTATAAAAAATATCAGAAACTTTGAACATCCCACGGAGCACCATTAAATCCATTATAAACGTGCCAAGAGACGGCCCCCACCAAACTCATGGACCAGGCAAGGAGGGCATTAATCAGAGAGGCAACAAAGAGCAAAGATAACCCTGAAGGAGCTGCAAAGCTCCACAGCGGAGATTGGAGTATCTGTCCATAGGACCACTTTAAGCCGTACACTCCACAGAGCTGGGCTTTACGGAAGAGTGGCATGAAAAAATGCTTAAAGAAAAAAATAAGCAAACACGTTTGGTGTTTGCCAAAAGGCATGTGGGAGACTCCCCAAACATATGGACGAAGGTACTCTGGTCAGACGATACTAAAATTGAGCTTTTTAGCCATCAAGGAAAACGCTATGTCTGGCACAAACCCAACACCTCTCATCACCCCGAGAACACCATCCCCACAGTGAAGCATGGTGGTGGCAGCATCATGCTGTGGGGATGTTTGTCATCGGCAGGGACTGGGAAACTGGTCAGAATTGAAGGAATGATGGATGGCGCTAAATACAGGGAAATTCTTGAGGGAAACCTGTTTCAGTCTTCCAGAGATTTCAGACTGGGACCTTCCAGCAGAACAATGACCCTAAGCATACTGCTAAAGCAACGCTCGAGTGGTTTAAGGAGAAACATTTAAATGTCTTGGAATGGCCTAGTCAAAGCCCAGACCTCAGTCCAATTGAGAATCTGTGGTATGACTTAAAAAGATTGCTGTACACCAGCAGAACCCATCCAACTTGAAGGAGCTGGAGCAATTTTGCCTTGAAGAATGGGCAAAAATCCCAGTGGCTATGCCAAGGGGGATGAATACTTTCGCAAGCCACTGTATAAGGTAAATATGGTATATAAGGGATACACAGTATGAGGTACACGACCGTTCAAAAGTTTGGGGTCACTTAGAAATGGCCTTGTTTTTGAAAGGAAAGCTATTTTTTTTTGTCCATTAAAATAACATCAAATTGATCAGAAATACAGTGTAGACATTGTTAATGTTGTAAATGACTATTGTAGCTGGAAACGGCAGATTTTTTATGGAATATTTACAGAGGCCCATTATCAGCAACCATCACTCACAGTGAAGAGGCGACTCCGGGATGCTGGCCTTCTAGGCAGAGTTCCTCTGTCCACTGTCTGTGTTCTTTTGCCCATCTTAATCTTTAATTTCTATTGGCCAGTCTGAGATATGGCTTTTTTTTGCAACTCTGCCTAGAAGGCCAGCATCCCGGAGTCGCCTCTTCGCTGTTGACGTTGAGACTGGTGTTTTGCAGGTACTATTTAATGAAGCTGCCAGTTGAGGACTTTCTCAAACTAGACACTCTAATGTACTTGTCCTCTTGCTCAGTTGTGCACCGGGGCCTCCCACTCCTTTTTCTATTCTGGTTAGAGCCAGTTTGAGCTGTTCTGTGAAGGGAGTAGTACACAGAGATCGTACGAGATTGTACGAGATCTTCAGTTTTTTGGCAATTTCTCGCATGGAATAGCCTACCTTTCTCAAAACAAGAATAGACTGACGTGTTTCAGAAGAAAGGCCATTTTGAGCCTGTAATCGAACCCACAAATGCTGATGCTCCAGATACTCAACTAGTCTAAAGAAGGCCAGTTTTATTGCTTCTTTAATCAGGACAACAGTTTTCAGCTGTGCTAACATAATTGCAAAAAGGGTTTCTAATGATCAATTAGCCTTTTAAAATGATAAACTTGGATTATCTAACACAACGTGCCATTGGAACACAGGAGTGATGGTTGCTGATAATGGGCATCTGTACACCCATGTAGATATTCCATAAAAAAATCTGCCGTTTCCAGCTACAAGTCATTTACAACATTAACAATGTCTACACTGTATTTCTGATGTTATTTTAATGGACATTTTTTTAAATGTTCTTTCAAAAACAAGGAAATTTCTAAGTGACCCCAAACTAGTGTATATAAGGTATACAGTATAAGGCATATACGGTATATAAGGTATATATGGTATATAAGCTATATAGAGTATATAAGGTATATATATATATATTATATAGGGTATATACAGTAGGAGGTATAAGGTATATACGGTATATATGGTATATAAGGTATATAAACTATATAGTATAAAGTATATATGGTATATAAGGTATATACAGTATAAGGTATACAGTATGAGGTACTTACGGTATATATGGTATATAAGGTATATACAGTATAAGGTATATAGTATGAGGTATTTATGGTAAATATGGTATATAAGGTATATAAAGTATATAGTATATGGTATATAAGGTATACAAAGTATATAGTATAAGGTATATGAGGTATATACGGTATATACAGTACTGTGGGTGGACCCGGAGGCTGCTGCTGGATATTGGGGAGCAGTTGAAATAGAGTGGAGCAGCGTGGAGCAGAGTGGAGCAGCGGGAAACAGAGTGAAGCAGCGGGGAGCAGTGTGGAGCAGAGTGGAGCAGCGTGGAGCAGAATGGAGGGAGGGAATGGAGGGAACTAGTTGACATTTGATTGACGTAACACTTCCAGCTCTGTAAACACACAGCTTAGTTAAACTGTCCTAGTCAGAGCTGAGAAACACTGCTGGGAATGGAGGGAAAGAGGGAGGAGGGAGAAAGGAAGGGAGGGATGGAGGGAGGTATGTCAAGATAAGGAGGGAGAAGAGGAATGAAGGGAAAGAGGGAAGAGGGAGGGAAAGAGGGAGAGGAGGTATAAGAAAAGAAGTATGGAGAAGAAGATGGAAGAGGGAGGAAGGGAAAGAGAGAAACAAGAGGAGGGAAAGAAAGAGGGAACACGTGGAGAGGGAAAACAGAGGGAATGCATGGGAAGAGAGAGAGAGTGAAGAGAGGAGGAAGTGCATGAGAAGAGTAATGGAAGGCATTGAGAGATGTGCTGCTATACATAGTCTGCTGGAAGCCATCACAGTAGAATAGACCAAACACAACACAGGAATGTATACAACAGATAGCTACAGGATGGGCTGAGTGCAGGGCTATTCTATTCTATGCTATGTTAATGACTGCTAAATGAGTGTGTTCATGTTGTGTGTTCCTGTGTGTGGGCTAACGCTAGGCTGCATGGACGCACTGGAGGATGGAACACTGTGTCCAGCCACTTCAGATGATTAGGGCCTGTCACTCACTGAACACACACATTTACCAACGCACTCAACGCATACAAACACATATTTGCGTACAAAAACAAAAACAGATTGTCTCAGTCTCACACACAAACACAAAAACAAAAACATTTTATATTTTTTGACAATTAGAGAAAATGTGCCAGGTGAAATCCCAGTGGAACACTTAGTTTCCCACGCACTACAACCCACTCTCCTTACACTTGGATTGTTCATCATGTTTGATTAAACACCTTCCTCTGCAGCTATGTGATCCACAATAGTCATTTACAACATTAACAATGTCTACAGTGTATTTCTTATTTTAACAGACAAAAAAATAGATTTTCTTTCAAAAACAAGAACATTTCTAAGTGACCCCAAACTTTTGAACAGTAGTGTATATAAGGTATACAATATAAGGCATATAGAAAATGTGCCAGGTGAAATCCCAGTGGAACACTTAGTTTCCCACGCACTACAACCCACTCTCCTTACACTTGGATTGTTCATCATGTTTGATTAAACACCTTCCTCTGCAGCTATGTGATCCACACACACGCACCCACTCTCACACACACACTCACTTACACACACACACACTTGATTGAGTCATTGAGCGCCTTACTCAACACTGATTGAATTCCAGTCTGACAGCAACGCTTGCCCTCTCTCTCTCTCTTTCTCTCTCTCTCTCTCTCTCTCTCTCTCTCTCTTTTTAACTCTCCATGTCTTCATGTTTCTGTTCCCTCCATTTATGGTCAAGCCAAGTGAACGCTGTATCTTTGTGAATAAGACCAGAAATGTATCTCCTTCACGGGTGCATCCTGAATGGAAATGGAAACCCATTCTCTTTATACTGCACTACTTCTGAGCAGGGCTCATAGTGCTCTGGTCAAAAGTCGTGCACTATGTAGGGAACAGAGTGCCATTTGGGACGCAAACCATGTCTTATTGACAGCATTATATGCATAGAGTTGGTAGACAGGAGGGAACATATCCACAGAACCTCACCACAGTTTGATTTACACACTGGGCCTATTTCATTAAACACCAAAATGGCTGCCAATGTTTCAAACACATTGTTCATTCATAAACAGCCGATTAGAGGCGCAGGCCCTCACCAACACACACCGGAGCTGTTCGACAGCTAATGGAGACAGCCAGGGATGAGTGGGTGAGTCATGTTGGGCTGGGGAAGCAGATCTGTTGGAGGGAACACAGCATCCCAATAGGTTGTGGTGGTGTTAAGACACCGAACGACTCACAACCTCAAGGCAGCTTTACAGGCCAGGATAATCAGGAAGAATCAGGACATGAAGGGAAACAGGAGGAATCAGGGCAGAAAGGAGAAGAAGAGGAGAAACAGGGGAATAATAGGAAGGCAGCATGGAACCGGAGAGTCCTGGGGAATCCAGGAGAGAGAAAGGGGCGCAGGAGGGTGGACAAAGTGGATGTGTGGGTAGTTATGCGGATGAGTGGATGGAGGTTCCTGTCCTGCTCCTGCCTCCTATGGAGGGTGACATCACCGCCTGGCTCACGGTATTGTCACACACAATGACACGCAGCCACACACCACAGACAGAGAGAGAGAGAGAGAGAGAGAGAGAGCTGGTAGTCCCATCCACCAAACTACCAGGTGTGAAAAAGGGAAGGGACTCAGGCGGTATGCTAACTTGGTATAGAGCAGACCTAACTCACTCTATTAAATTAATCAAAACAGGAACAATTTACATCTGGCTAGAAATTCTAAAGGAAATTGTCTCCTGTGTGCTACCTATATCCCCCCACTATAATCCCAAAACTTTAATGAAGACAGCTTCTCCATCCTGGAGGGGGAAATCAATCATTTCCAGGCCCAGGGACATCTACTAGTCTGTGGTGACCTAAATGCCAGAACCGGACAAGAACCTGACACCCTCAGCACACATGGGGACAAACACCTGCCTGGAGGTGACAGCATTACCTCCCCCATATCCCCCCCTAGGCACAACTACGACAACATAACCAACAGAAATGGGTCACAACTCCTGCAGCTCTGTCGCACGCTGGGTACTGTATGTACATAGTCAATGGTAGGCTTCGAGGGCACTCCTATGGTAGGTACACCTATAGCTCATCCCTTGGCAGTGGTACTGTAGATTCTTTATCACTGACCTCAACCCAGAGTCTCTTAGAGTTTTCACAGTCAGCCCACTGACACACCTATCAGATCACAGCAAAATCACAGTCTATTTGAAGAGCGCAATACTCAATCACGAGGCATCAAAGCCAAAGGAACTGAACAATATTAAGAAATGCGATTGACGGAACAAAAGTAGTGTGGAAACCTACCAAAAAACAATTAGGCCACAACACATTCAATCCCTTTAAGACAACACATTCAATCCCTTTTAGATAACTTCCTGGACAAAACGTTCCATAGGTAATAGTGAAGGTGAAAACTTGGCAGTAGAAAACCTATATTTGACCTCTCAGCTTCCCTATCAAATCTAAAAATGTCAAACAGAAAACCGAAGAAAATTAACAACAATGACAAATGGTTTGATGAAGAATGCAAAAACCTAAGAAAGAAATTGAGAAACCTGTCCAACCAAAAACATAGAGACCCAGAAAACCTGAGTCTTCGCCTTCACTATTGTGAATCACTAAAACAATACAGAAATGCACTACGGAAAAAGAAGGAACAGCACGTCAGAAATCATCTCAATGGAATTGAAGAATTGGAACACACTAAACAAACAACAACACAAAGAGTTATCTATCCAAAACGGAGATGTATGGGTAAACCACTTATCCATTCATTTTGGCTCTATAACAAAGAAAAAAGAACAAACAGCAAAAACATATACATGATCAAATACAAATCTTAGAATCAACTATTAAAGACTACCAGAACCCACAGGATTCTCCAATTATATTCAATTGAACTACAGGACAAAATACAAACCATCCAACCCAAAAAGGCCTGTGGTGTTGAATATCCTCAATGAAATGATAAAATATTCAAACCACAAATTCCATATGGCTATTCTTAAACTCTTTAACATCATCCTTAGCTCTGGCATCTTCCCCAATATTTGGAACCAAGGACTGTTCACCCCAATCCACAAAAGTGGAGACAAATTTGACCCCAATAACTACCGTGGGATATGCGTCAACAGCAACCTTGGGAAAATCCTCTGCATTATCATTAACAGCAGACTAGTTCATTTCCTCAGTGAAAACAATGTACTGAGCAAATGTCAAATTGGCTTTTTACCAAATTACCATACGACAGACCACATATTCACCCTGAAGACCCTAATTGACAAACAAGCAACCAAAACAATGGCAAAGGCTTTTCAAGCTTTGTTGATTTCAAAAAAGCTTTTGACTCAATTTGGCATGAGGGTCTGCTATACAAATTGATGGAAAGTGGTGTTGTGGGAAAAACATACAACATTATGAAATCCATGTACACAAACAACATGAAACACACACAATTCTTTCCACAGGGCCGTGGGAGAGACAGGGATGCAGCTTAAGCCCCACACTCTTCAACATATATATCAACGAATTGGCGAGGGCACTAGAACAGTCTGCAGCACCCGGCCTCACCCTACTAGAATCTAAAGTCAAATGTCTTCTGTTTGCTGATGATCTGGTGCTTCTGTCACCAACCAAGGAGGGCCTACAGCTGCACCTAGATCTTCTGCACAGATTCTGTCAGACTTGGGCCCTGAAAGTAAATCTCAGTAAGACAAAAATAATGGTGTTCCAAAAAAGGTCCAGTTGCCAGGACCACAAATAAAAATTCCATCAAGACACCGTTACCCTAGAGCACACAAAGAGTTATACATACCTCGGCCTAAACATCAGCACCACAGGTAACTTCCACAAAGCTGTGAACGAGCTGAGAGACAAGTCAAAAAGGTCCTTCTATGCCATCAAAAGGAACATACAATTCGACATACCAAGTAGGATCTGGCAACAAACAAAAAAAGGTCTGGGGTCTGCTCACCAAGAATTAACAATATGTGACAAACACCAAATTGAGACTCCATGCAGAGTGTACAACGTAAAACACCAAATAATGCATGCAGAGCAGAATTAGGCCGATACCAGCTAATTATCAAAATCCAGAAAAGAGCCGTTAAATTCTACTACAACCATCTAAAAGGAAGCGATTCCCAAACCTTCCATAACAAAGCCATCACCTACAGAGAGATGAACCTGGAGAATAGTCCCCTAAGCAAGCTGGTCCTGGGGCTCTGTTCACAAACACAAACAGACCACACAGAGCCCCAGGACAGCAACACAATTAGACCCAACCAAATCATGAGAAAACAAAAAGATAATCACTTGACACATTGGAAAGACTTAACAAAAAAACTGAGTAAACTAGAATGCTATTTGACCCTAAACAGAGAGTACACAGTGGCAGAATACCTGACCACTGTGACTGACCCAAACTTAAGGAAAGCTTTGACTATATACAGAATCAGTGAGCATAGCCTTGCTATTAAGAAAGGCCGCCGTAGGCAGACCTGGCTCTCAAGAGAAGACAGGCTATGTGCACACTGCCCACAAAGTGAGGTGGAAACTGAGCTGCACTTCCTAACCTCCTGCCAAATGTATGACCATATTAGAGACACAATTTTGATAAACTCCCATATGGGGCGGCAGGGTAGCCTAGTGGTTAGTGTGTTGGACTAGTAACTGAAAGGTTGCAAGAGCTGACAAGGTACAAATCTGTCGTTCTGCCCCTGAACAGGCAGTTAACCCACTGTTCCTAGGCCGTCATTGAAAATAAGAATTTGTTCTTAACTGACTTGCCAAGTTAAATAAAATAAAAAATAACTACTGGGTGAAATACCACAGTGTGCCATCACAGCAGCAAGATTTGTGACCTGTTGCCACAAGACCTGTTGCCATTGTAAATACATGTTTATTTATTTTCCCTTTTATCCCACATCGTTGCAAGACTGTATATAGACATAATATGACATTTGAAATGTATTTATTCTTTTGGACCTTCTGTGAGTGTAATGTTAACTGTTAATTTTATTGTTCATTTCACTCTTGTTTATTATCTACTTAACTTGCTTTGGCAATGTTAACATATGTTTCCCATGCCAATAAAGCCCTTAAATTGAATTTAAGATAGAGAGAGAGAGAAAGAGAGAGAGTTTGTGTAGAGGGGGAGGGGGGTCTATGTGTGTGTCACCACCATCATGACATTCACACATTGCGGATTTGAGGGGAAAGACCACCACAACTCTCACTGACTGGAAATGATACCACCTGAACACACAGAATTAAACACACACACAGATCCGGGAACAGAGCACCAAAACACACTAAACAACAAACACACAGAGAGCGAGCTGCAGGAAGGAGGAAGACACTTCCACAGCACAAATACACAGTATAAAGAGTCAGCCATATAAGAGAGGACAGACAGAGACTCTGTCCACATAGAACATCTTTCACTACCACTGCTTCCTGCTTCCTGAGCCGTCCTCTGTTCAACACTGCCGACAAAGGAACTCCAGAGGTTAACCATCTATTACACACACACACGCACACACACACGCACACACGCACACGCACACGCACACACACACACACAGGAAAATGCAGACACAGAGTCCTGACAAACAACACAACACAACTCAAGCAGATGAGCCACCTGCAGGATAACATCAAATGCCATACCACCATTAACCAGCCCTGTGAATCACATCAACTCCCACACCACAGGACACAGGACACAGTAAAAAGTCCAGCTGGCATGTTGTCAAGGTGTTGTCCTGTGTAATAACATAAATGAGCCTGATCATGTTTAATCCTGTAAATAATCCTACCTGGGTAATACAACACCCTCGAGAGGTCAAACCATTGTAGCACTCGCTGGCAATTGCCAGGAACCTCGCGATACGATATTATCAAGATACATAGGTGCCGATACGATATGTATTGCGATTCTCTTGATTATATATGTATTGTGATTTGATACTGTGATTTTATTACGATTCGATGTTCCAAACATATTGCTCACCATATGTCTGCTGCAGAGGAACAAGTTTTGATCAGTCATGGAAATAAATGTGCCGGAAACAAATTGGCTCCCTACTTAAAAAGAAGAGTGTTGGTGCAGGTACAGCCAACTAGCACAAAAATTATATTGCGATATTGTCAAAACGATTCGATATATCGTCAAAAATAATATAATCTAACGTAACTTTATCAATTTTTCCCCCATCACTAATACACACATTCACTGTAACAACACACAGCTCAGACCACAGTTCTCTCTCCCTCTCTGTTAGTCACATGCCCCGGAGTAGGGATGCAAGATACCAGTAAGCCTAACATTCCCAAAGTTCCTAGGTTTTCCAGAAATCCCATTTGGAGGTTTCCAATAATCAGGAGTGGATAAGCAAGAAGGGAAATCCTCCAACTGGAAATCCTTCCAAATGGATTTCTGAAAAGAAAGGTACTAGTATTTTTTCAACCCCAGGAGGCCAGAGGTTTTCCTCATTAGGATAAGAACTTTTCCTGATCAGGTTACATGGTCCTTGTGGTCCCACCATGAATGCCTCTAATAACCCAACAACAGGAAGCAGACGTCCTCTATTTGCTGTGCTGTGCTCCAGATTCCTGATCAGAGATACAGAGAGATAGAGTTACACAGCCATTGATGTTGGGCTGATTTGACTGATGGGATATCAGAAGCTAATCTGAGCTGGGCTAATCTGAAACCATCATCAGCCTGCGCTTCCTCAAGCAGATCGGTTTCCTTTAGTCTACATACTGTGGCCTTAGATAAACTGAGTTCCTAAGTTTATCTCTTTATTCCCTCTCTCTTTCTTGTTCTGTTTCTTCCCCTCTTGGTCTCTGTTTCTCTGGCTTTACCACCACTACCACAGACTCTCTCTAACTCTCTCTCACACACACACACACACAAACACCAACCAACCAACCCATACCCACCCACCCACCCACACACACACACACACACACACACACCACTGACGGAGCCACAAAGAGACATCAACTTCTCCCTGCTCCTCTCACGTAAAGATGTTCACAGTCCGTCAGCAGGGGTCAACAGGGCTAAGGTCAGGGGGTTTAGAGGTCAGAGGTGAGAGATTAGAAGGTCCACCACTTCATCAACTCATTACTCCGCTGGTTAATTGGTGGATTAAATGAGCGGGAGGACTGACCACCACTAGTTTACAAACCTGAGAGGCCTATTGCTGTACAGCAGAAACACATCAATTCCTATCAAATAAACTGCACTATAACTGTCTGTTTCTACAGTACCAGTCAAAAGTTTGGACACACATACTCATTCAAGGGTTTTTCTTTATTTTTACTATTTTCTACATTGTAGAATAATAGTGAAGACATCAAAACTTTGAAATAACACATAATAATAACACATCGAATCATGTAGTAACGCAAAACGTGTTAAACAAATCAAAATATATGTTATATTTGAGATTCTTCAAAGCAGCCACCCTTTGCCTTGATGACAGCTTTGCACACTCTTGGCTTTCTCTCAACCAGCTTCATGAGGTAGTCACCTGGAATGCATTTAAATGAACAGGTGTGCATACTTAAAAGTACATTTTTGGAATTTACTTAATGCATTTGAGCCAATCAGTTGTGTTGTGACGAGGTAGGGGGGTATACAGAAGATATTAAGGCAAGAACAGCAAGAACAGCTCAAATAAGAAAAGAGAAACGACAGTCCACACCAGATGTCTCTGTTACTTGAACTCTGTAAAGCATTTATTTGGGCTGCAATTTCTGAGACGGGTAACTCTAATGAACTTATCCTCTGCAGCAGAGGTAACTCTTGACATGAAGGTCAGTCAATCCGGAAAATGTCAAGAACTTTGAAAGTTTCTTCAATTGCAGTCACAAAAAACATCAAGCGCAATTATGAAACTGGCTCTCATGAGGACCGCCACAGTAATGGAAGACCCAGATTTACCTCTGCTGCAGAGGATAAGATAATTAGAGTTATCAGCCTCAGAAATTGCAGCCAAAATAAATGCTTTACAGAGTTCAAGTTACAGATACATTTCAACATCAACTGTTCAGAGACTGCATGAATCAGGCCTTCATGGGCGATTGTTGCAAAGTAACCACTACTAAAGGACACCAATAAGAAGAAGAGACTTGCTTGGGCTTCAACCGCCGTGTCTTTGTGAGATGCAGAGTAGGTGTACGAATGATCGCTGCATGTGTGGTTTCCACCGTGAAGCATTGAGGAGGTGTGATGGTGTGGTGGTGCTTTGCTGGTGACACTGTCAGTGATTTATTTAGAATTCAAGGCACATTTAACCAACATGGCTACCACAGCATTCTGCAGCGATACGCCATCCCATCTGGTTTGCGCTTAGTGGGACTGTCATTTGTTTTTCAACAGGACAATGACCCAACACACCTCCAGGCTGTGTAAGGGATATTTGACCAAGAAGGAGAGTGATGGAGTGCTGCATCAGATGACCTGGCCTCCACAATCACCCAACCTAAACACCAACTGAGATGGTTTGGGATGAGTTGGACCGCAGAGTGAAGGAAAATCAGCCAACAAGTGCTCAGCATATGTGGTACAGTGGGGCAAAAAAGTATTTAGTCAGCCACCAATTGTGCAAGTTCTCCAACTTAAAAAGATGAGAGAGGCCTGTAATTTTCATCATAGGTACACTTCAACTATGACAGACGAAATGAGAAAAAGAAATCCAGAAAATCACATTGTAGGATTTTTAATTTATTTATTTGCAAATTATGGTGGAAAATAAGTATTTGGTCA
>QNTS01011479.1:8487-23417 GCA_003317085.1 Hucho hucho
TAATAATAATAATAATATTACTTCTACCACTACTACTACTACTACTACTACTAATAATAATAATAATATTACTTCTACCACTACTACTACTACTACTACTACTACTACTACTACTACTAATAATAATAATAATAATATTACTACTACTACTACTACTACTACTACTACTACTACTACTACTACTACTAATAATAATAATAATAATAATATTACTTCTACCACTACTACTACTACTACTACTACTACTACTACCGCTACTACTACTACTACTACTACTACTAATAATAATAATAATATTACTTCTACCACTACTACCACTACCACTACCACTACTACTACTACTACTACTACTACTACTACTACTAATAATAATAATAATAATAATAATAATATTACTTCTACCACTACTACTACTACTACTACTTCTACTACTACTACTAATAATAATAATAATAATAATAATAATAATAATATTACTTCTACCACTACTACTACTACTACTAATAATAATAATAATAATAATAATATTACTTCTACCACTACTACTACTATTACTACTGTTACCATTGGCCCAAAGCCAACCACTACTCCTTACTTACTAGTACAAGTACCATTACTACTTTATTATTCATTTACTCCATGTGCTGCAAACTACTACTTTCTACAACTTCTATTAGCGTTTTACCACTGTACTCCCTATTCACCCTGACTCCGTATGCCCTACTTATACCTCTTCATGTGAGAACACAGCTGTAGCTGCACCTTGTGGCCACAAGATAGAGCCAGGTAGGTAGGTAGGTATCCCAGACGAAGCTCCTCTGTGTGGCAGTGACAGGAGGAGAAGGAGTGGGAGAGAAGAATGAAGAGATCTGCACTGTAATCTGTACTGTCCTTAAACCAACAGGGTTTCCTGAGTGATCATAGACCTCAGTCTGAATGTTTATGTTACGTTATGGCAGGAGGGTAGAACCATCAGAACATGAGGTTTGGGCCGCATTCGGATTGTACAAATTAAGGTTATGACACTGGATGGGTATGACATGCTATCGCTTCCCTTGTGAATTCTGGGATGGAACTGAAGTTACTGTAAACAAATACATTACTCTGCTTATTCTCCCCTCTCTCTGTCTGTCTGTGTCTCTCTCTCGTTCTGTCTCTCTCTCTCTCACGCTCTCTCTCTCACTGTCTCTCTCTGTCTCATTGTCTATCTCTCTTTCTCACTGTCTCGCACTGTCTGTCTGTCTGCCTCTCTCTCTGTCTGTCTCTCTCTGTATCTCTCTCACTCTGTCTCTCTCTCTCTCTCTCTCTCTCTCACTCTCTCAGGGTAAACTGCTATAACGCCCTCCATGCCCAGGCACCATTCGGAGGATACAAAATGTCAGGCAATGGACGAGAGCTGTAAGAGTCACTTCTCTTCAACACTATGTGTGATGAAAGGGTTTACTTGTTTGTTTAGCCAAACTTTACACGTTTGCACATATAACACAATGTGAATGATTAGAACAATACAAATTAATTTGTATTTATTAACCTTTGTATTTTGATTCCTCAGGGGCGAGTATGCATTGGCAGAGTACTCTGAGGTGAAAGCTGTGACCATCAAACTGGCTGAGACACTGTGAGGGACACAGGAGAGACCACAAACCACTGCTAGAGCCCAGGCCAGCACTACTCTGTCATCAACTCAGGCTGTGTCCCAACACTCTGAAGCCACTCCCTTTCCTCATCTTCTTGTCTCCTTTCCTTTATCACCTTTGGTCATAAAGAGTTTGATTTGTGCGTGTGCTGTGCTCAAATCCTATTCAACGCCTATTTCACCTATCAGTCAAAGTCATAAGGTAAAAAAGCCAAGGAAAAGACGCCATCGAAGGGTGTTGGGACACTGCAGTGGCTTGAAGTGGCTTTCTTTCCTTGGTAAATTAAAGGAGACAAGGAGAGGTGGCCAATCTGGAAGTGAATTGGAATGCAGCCAAACCCTATTAGAGTTTCAGTCCCTCCCACAGCTCTATTGTTCCAGGGGTGTATTCATAGGAACCAATTGGAAGCAAATGGTACGAAATGGGAGGGACCTACCTGAATTTGTCCAATAGAAATTGCTACGGTTCGCTACACTTTATACTAATGAATACACCCCAGCCCTTTACAATACCACAGCACTTCAGAGCTTCACTAATGCCCTCCAACAGATGTGGTGTACAATTTTGGACCTTCTTTGTCACCAGTCCCATAGTAGAACGTGGGCCATGTTCGGCAGAGCACAACATTGTGGAACATTCAGATAAAAATATATTATGTAGAACAAACATGCCTCTCTGATTTGTAGAATAAGGAATCACCACGTCAGCTCTAGTCATAGCATTTCTATCTGCAACGTTCCACAACGTTTGCCTACACTGAACGCAGCCCGGTTTATGCCTATGCTACTGTCTATCTATGAGGGTCTCATGTACAGAGATGAATGCGAGGAATAATTATATATTTTTCTTAATTATATTAAGTTTCTTAATTTTGGGTTTTCTGTTATGAATGTTCTTCTCTCATTTTGAGGAGCATTTTCTCCCTTTTCAAATGTTGGAATGAATTTTGATTCCCGTTCCAAATGAGGTAATATTTACCTCTATTTTAAAAAATTTTACATTCTAATGCCCAGTGGAAAGACATGTTTTTAATCCACTACAATAGCAATATATAGGCCTAGTACTGTATTAGCAAACCTTAACTGGCATTTAACACTTTTAAACACTTTACATTGTGTTTCATTTGGATCTGTGTACAATATCTTTCAGAGTTGTATGACTTTGCTCATCTATAAGGTATTGACTAGGGTGGCAACATTCTGGTAACTTTACCAACATTCCCAGGTTTCACAGAAATACTGGTCGGATTCAGGGAATGCTGGAAAACCTGGGAATTTTATGAAAGTTAACAGAATTTTGCAGCACTAGTCTTGACTCCTGAGTACTGTTATTAACATATAGTTATGCCTTGGGTGACGATACCCCTGATTTTTGAATGCTTTGTTGTTTTATTGATCTAAATGTAGGACGTTTTGCAAATGGTTTGATGGAATGTATTTCTTTGCAATACATATGGGGCTGGTTTCCCAAACTAAAACAACCTTTCAATGGAGATTCTCATTTGAGATGTGTGTTTAATCCAAGCACTAGGCTTAATCTGTGTCTGGGAAACCAGACCCTAATTCAATAAGGTAATACATGGGAGTTGTGTCCTATTGGTGTTTTAATGGTATAACAATGCTACTGAAAACTCCCATTATGTTGAAAATACAAGTAATTTGTACTCTAATAATGTCTCAAATGGGAGGTAAACCATTCCTTGTCGTCACAATATGCACCATATGTGAGATGTTACAATGTATAACAAACCACAAGGAAACAAGTAATTCTGTTCATGTTTCATACGCTAGTCTTTCACTTTTTATATGGATATTTAAATACAAATGTTAAATAAAAGAAAATGGAATGTGTTTGTGATTCGTTTTGATGTTCATGTCATACATATAAGATTGTAACACCTCTTGGAGAAAAGCAGTTTCTTGGAATATGGTTACCAGCAACTGCTAGTTAAAAAGGGCAAGTATCTTTTTTTTAAATGAAGGATTCTGTATGTCTATCCATTCTTATTTCCTTTTAGAACACAGATCTCAATCTTGTCATGAAGTAATTGAGTGCTGCTATATCAAATGCCATTACAGTCCAAGGCAAAATATACCTAATTTATTGACAGTTCAGAATTATCATCAAGCAAACATAAAATACAGAGTGAAATATGTACATTTTCCTAGACAAAGTTGTCAAATAACAGAAGTGCTTTCAACTAGTTTGACCCATCTCTCTCTCTCTCACTCTCTCTCTCTCTCTCTCTCTCTCTCTCTCTCTCTCTCTCTCTCTCTCTCTCTCTCTCTCTCTCTCTCTCTCTCTCTCTCTCTCACACACACACAGATTTTGCATGACACTAGTATCATTTGGCTGGCTTTAGGACCACTGCACTGTTGGTTAAGGGCCTGTAAGTAAGCATTTTACGGTAAAGTCTACACTTGTTGTATTCGCCGCATGTGACAAATAAAGTTTGATTTGATTTGCTCCGCAGTATGAATGTCCTGACTTCTGCAGAGGCCATATCACCTTAAATGCTGCACGGCCAATGCAGACATCGGATTGACCACAGTGGCAGTTTGCTTTGCCAGTCAGTCCTTTTGTATCCCTTTCAGAAAGCAGAGACCGTGCCAGTTTGCTTTGCCAGGCAGCCGTTAAGGCAGTGAGCTGGTTAATTTGAATTTGATGTCGGCATTTGAACTCAGCCTTGTAAGCTTTGTTGTAATCCCGATAGCATTTTTGATGACCATTTGAAACCAAAAGTGATTTTATTGCTAGAACAATATAGGCTGTGGTAGCTGTAGGCCTAATTTATATTTTGGTTCATGTATTGGTATGAAAATAAACACAACTGAACAACTTGTTATTTAGAGCATTTCCCAGAAATACATGTCATGTTTTTGGCTTCAAATACAATAACAACTGTTGACTTTTCTTGCTGTAGACCTATTCCATCATCATGCTCTGCCTGAATCTCTAATCCCTGTCTGTAGCCTACCTGTCTCTGGTATAATGCATTTCCTCCTCTCTCTATCAGTCTTGCTTGTCCATCCTCCTCAATTAAAATGAAATATTCTAACAGATCTTTCTTCAATCTTTCTGTCAAAACGTCATTAAATATTGGTAAGTTATTTAGCTATAGTGTAGATGTAGGTCTGTGTCTTAACTAATTACACAGACAGTGACACTACTGCATAGACAACACAATAATATCAGACAGAGAGAGACAAGCTGGCCCGGGGGAAATGCGCGAGCCGGCCCTTTTGTAGGCTGCTATGTTGCAATCAATATTCTCGGTGCCGTCTTGTTTATACAAAGTGTTTCAATGCAGCCTCGTTCGTTGATACAATGTTTAAATATTCTCAGAGCCACCTTGTTGAAACAATGCTTCAATATTCGCAGAATGTTTCCCTTCCCTGGCGAATAATGCAGACAGGCAAATGCAAAAATTAGCGGGAAGCGCATGAACCGATGCCGGCGGGAAGTGCAGGAGACACTGCCACTGTCATAGTACACTGTATGCACTGTTCCACAGGGGTGGTTCATATAGCCTATAGCAGGAGACTGGCAAACATTCTCATGTGGAGTGCCAATTTACAATTGATCCTACCATTTCTAAAGATCTGCGTGCAAGATGATTTTCATAAGCATTGCAGGCTACCTAACTGCACACAAACTAAATAATTACGCCGAACATAAACATGTAATGTGTTGGTTCAGTGTTTCATGAGCTGAAATAAAAGATCCCTGAAATGTTCCATATGCACAAAAAGCTTATTTCTCTCAAATTTGGTGCACAATTTGTTTACATCACTGTTAGTGAGCATTTCTCCTTTGCCAAGATAAGCCATCCACCTGACAGGTCTGGCATATCAAGAATCTGATTCAACCATGTGCACACAGGTGCACCTTGTGCTGGGGACAATAAAAAGCCACTCTAAAATGTGCTGTTTTGACACACAACACAATGCCACAGATGTCTCAAGTTTGGAGGGAGTGTGCAATTTGCATGCTGACTGCAACATTGTCCACCAGAGCTGTTGCCAGATAATTTAATGTTCATTTCTCTACCATAAGCTGCCTTCAGCATCTTTTTAGAGATTTTTCCAGTACATCCAACTGGCCTCACAACCACAGACCATGTGTATGGTGTTGTGTGGGCGAGCAGTTTGCTGATGTCAACGTTGTGAACAGAGTGCCCCATGGTGGCGGTGGGGTTATGGTATGGGCAGGCATAAGATACGGGACAACGAACACAATTACATTTTATCGATGGCAGTTTGAATGTACAGAGATTCCGTGACAAGATTCTGAGGCCCATTGTCGTGCCATTCATCCGCTGCCATCACCTCATGTTTCAGCATGATAATGCACAGCCCCATGTCGCAAGGATCTGTACACAATTCCTGGAAGCTGAAAATGTCCCAGTTCTTCCATGGCCTGCATATTCACCAGACATGTCACCCATTGAGCATGTTTGGGATGCTCTAGATCAAAGTGTATGACAGCATGTTTCAGTTCCCGCCAATATCCAGCAACTTTGCTCAGCCATTGAAGAGGAGTGGGACAACATTCCATAGGCCACAATCAACAGCCTATTCAACTCTATGCAAAGGAGATGTGTTGCGCTGCATTAGGATAACGGTGGTCACATCAGATACTGATTGGTTTTCTGATCCACTCCCTTACCTTGTTTAAGGTATCTGTGACCAACAGATGCATATCTGTATTCCCTGTCATGTGAAATCCATAAATGAGGGCCAAGTGAATTTATTTCAATTGAATGATTTCCTTATATGAACTGTAACTCAGTATTATCTTATAAATTGTTGCATGTTGCTTTTATATTTTTGTTCAGTATATATAGCTGGCTAATAGGCAGAGGCGCTGTCCATTCAGGACCATGCCACGGAGCTCCACTAAGCCTACCTGTATCGAGACGCCGTCCATTCAGCGGTTCTGAATCACGGGCACGGCCTTAACTGACTTTAAAAACGAATGTGTAGATTTTCCTTTTGTATTTCGTGATTTTCGTCATTCTTTGGTTACGTTTGTTTGTCTTCATGCCTCCTTGTCGATTGTAGGCCTGATTTAGGCTATTATACCTTTTATTTCAATGCATGTGTAGGATTTATCTGCGTAGTTTGCATTAGTTTTATGCACTAGTTGCTTTCACCTTGATGTCCCCATTTGAAGTCGGGATTGTTGTGACTTGATAGCGTGTATTATGCATCTATTTCATGTTCACTGTTTGTAAATTAGTCAATTCATGTTGAGGTTGAGTAGTGGTTGACATTGTAGCCTACACGCAGTTCCACAGACCTTTAAAACAAATATTGCAAGGATAATTAATGCCTGAGGTTATTTGTATTAGTTTTAGCTGTTCTCCAAAATAGCATTTTAGAGTTGAAAAATTACGTAGAAATGCAGTAATTGAGCTTCAACTATAGGTTTAGCAGAACTAACGCAACTGGTACAGTAGCATACAGTCATTGTACAGTAGGCTATTCCCATATCCGGGTTATGAGACAGGCAGCGTGGTAGGCGGCATCACAGGCTGGAAGTGTTTGGTTTGATGAAATCAGGAAGTTAACGTTTTTCCTTTGCAATCCGTGCTTGTGAGTGTTCCTTAGCCTCTTTTGTCTTCGGTTAAACTTTCACTTGTGGATGTATCGAAATTTAGCCTGTTCAATGCTTTAAAAGCGCAAAATCAGTACCATTCGACAGTGAATGAACACTGCGGTGAGTAAAAATTCCTTATCCACAACACTCATTAACGAGCAACAAGTGCTCACGTTTCGCAAACAAATGTGTCTACTTGCTGTCACTGGACGCACGTTTCAGAGTCTGTAAGCCTGATAAAGTCATCTTGTTAAAGAATCAAGACCATGCACACAGTGTGTGGTTTTAAAGAAGTGGCATGTGTAAACCAAAGTGAATTGACTGAAGTGTCGTGTGTTCAAGGCCGCCAGAAATAGTAACGTCTCTGTTTTTATACTTCTGGCTGTAGGCTAGTGTGTGTTCAAGGCCGCCAGAAATAGTAACGTCTCTGTTTTTATACTTCTGGCTGTAGGCTAGTGTGTGTTCAAGGCCGCCAGAAATAGTAACGTCTCTGTTTTTATACTTCGGGCTGTAGGCTAGTGTGTTTTTTACACAGATATTATTTAAAAATACAAATCCACTAAATTAGGCAACTGTGTCTGGGTGGGTATAATTTGTGGAACGGGGTCAGTAGAATTTGTGGAACGTTCCAACAGGAATCTGTTCCAAAAACGTTGTAAAGTACAAGGATGCCAACAAACAACCCATTCAAAGTAGCATGATCAATTCACCTAGCTATGTTTATTGTATATGGGTCAAAAACAATAACACGAGAGAAGTCATAAAAGTTGTAGTATAAAGCTTCTCGTACTTAACACAAGTACATTATTCTAATTAAGGCATCTCGGCAACTATAGTTGTAAATGTTGGGTGGCAATTTGTGTATCCATTAACTTGTTGTTATGCAATGTGAGTGTGTGACTGCTTTCACTTTCTCAAGATCAAACCTCTGCCTGCCTGTATGCCTGTCTGCCTGCATGTCTGCCTGTCTGCCTGCCTGCCTGTGTTTTGCAGGGCTCTGACTAATGGCCTCTCCCTCTGTCCTCCCTCCTACCACAGCCCATCTCTGACCAGTGTCTTCCACCACACCAGTGACTCAGACTGGGACCAGTCCCACTGACCACCACCACCCTGTATTGGTCCTAGTTCAGTCCTGCCCTGCTGTGGAGGAGGAGGCATGTCCTACTGGTCAGTAGGCCTCTCCAAGGCCACTGGAGACACACAGAGCCAGAACATGGAGGAACAAGAGAAACAAGATCTTGAACAAGATGGTGAGAGAATTCACTTTTAGTAGAAAGAATGCAAGGAATCAAGGAAAGATGACTTGATAATGAGCCATAGGCTAGTTAATGTGTTTCCCTGGTTGTGGTTAGTACTGGAACATTCTTTGTGTTTCCAGTTCAAGCCTCTGCCAAAGTCCTGTGTCACTGTGTCTTGTTGCAGTACCGCTGACAATGTAGTGTTGTTCAGTGCAGGACCAGCGTGGCTCTCAGGCTACTGGTCAAACATAGAGATACTGTATCAATTGGTGTGTGTGTGTGTACACATTTTACTATACTAGTAAACCAAATAAAATTCAGAGAAGTGAGGACATTTCGCCGGTCCTCACTTGTAAAAAGGCTATTCAGGAGTTGTGTTTAGGGTCAGGGGTTAGGGAAAATATGATTTTGAATGGGAATCAATTGTTGGTCCCCAAAAAGTCCTCACAAGTTTAGTAAGACATAGCTGTGTGTGTGAGACAAGAGTTCAGTTTGTTCGTCTATGCACGTTGGTTGGACTGGGAGCTAGCATCAGCCAACATTATTGAATCAAATAAAATCAAATAACATTTTATTTGTCACATACACATGGTTAGATGTTAATGCGAGTTTAGCGAAATGCTTGTGCTTCTAGTTCCGACCATGCAGTAGTATCTAACAAGTAATCTATCAATTTCACAACAACTACCTTATACACACAAGAGTAAAGGAATGAATACGAGTATGTACATATAAATATATGGATGAGCGATGGCTGACCGGCATAGGCAAGATGCAGTAGATGGTATAGAGTACAGTATATACATATGAGATGAGTAATGTAGGATATGTAAACATTATATAAATGGCATCCTTTAAAGTGGCTAGTGATACATTTATTACATCTACTTTTGAATTATTAAAGTGGCTAGAGATTTGAGTCGATGGCCGAATGGCATAGACAAGATTCAGTAGATGGTATAGAGTACAGTGTATACATTTGATATGAGTAATGTCGGATATGTAAACATTATATACAAAATTGTTTAGTGGCTAGTGATACATTTGTTATATCCAATTTTCTATTATTTAAAGTGGCTAGAGATTTAAGTCAGTATGTTGGCAGCAGCCACTCAATGTTAGTGATGGCTGTTTAACAGTCTGATGGCCTTCAGATAGAAGCTGTTTTTCAGTCTCTCGGTCCCAGCTTTGATGCACCTGTACTGACCTCGCCTTCTGGATGATAGCGGGGTGAACAGGCAGTGGCTCGGGTGGTTGTTGTCCTTGATGATCTTTTTGGCCTCCCTGTGACATCGGGTGGTGTAGGTGTTCTGGAGGGCAGGTAGTTTACCCCCGGTGATGCGTTGTGCAGTCCTCACTACCCTCTGGAGAGCCTTACGGTTGTGGGCGGAGCAGTTGCCGTACCAGGCGGTGATACAGCCCGACAGGATGCTCTCGATTGTGCATCTGTAGAAGTTTGTGAGTATTTTTGGTGACAAGCCGAATTTCTTCAGCCTCCTGAGGTTGAAGAGGCGCTGTCGCGCTTTCTTCACCACGCTGTCTGTGTGGGTGGACCATTTCAGTTTGTCCGTGATGTGTACGCCGAGGAACTTAAAACTTTCCACCTTCTCCAATACTGTCCCGTCGATGTGGATAGGGGGGTGCTCCCTCTGCTGTCCACGATCATCTCCTTAGTTTTGTTGACGTTGAGTGAGAGGTTATTTTCCTGACACCACACTCCGAGGGCCCTCACCTCCTCCCTGTAGGCCGTCTCGTCGTTGTTGGTAATCAAGCCTACCACTGTAGTGTCGTCAGCAAACTTGATGATTGTTCACCCAGTCATGGGTGAACAGGGAGTGGGGCCCCAGTGTTGAGGATCAGCGGGGTGGAGATGTTGTTTCCTACCCTCACCACCTGGGGCTGGCCCGTCAGGAAGTCCAGGACCCAGTTGCACAGGGCTGGGTCGAGACCTAGGGTCTCGAGCTTAATGACGAATTTGGAGGATACTATGGTGTTAAATGCTGAGCTGTAGTCAATGAACAGCATTCTTACATAGGTATTCCTCTTGTCCAGATGGGTTAGGGCAGTGTGCAGTGTGATTGCGATTGCGTCGTCTGCGGCCCTATTGGGGTGGTAAGCAAATTGGAGTGGGTCTAGGGTGTCTGGTAGGATGGAGGTGATATGATCCTTGACTAGTCTCTCAAAGCACTTCATGATGACGGAAGTGAGTGCTACGGGGTGATAGTCATTTAGCTCAGTTACCTTAGCTTTCTTGGGAACAGAAACAATGGTGGCCCTCTTGAAGCATGTGGGAACAGCAGACTGGGATAAGGTTTGATTAAATATGTCCGTAAACACACCAGCCAGCTGGTCTGCGCATGCTCTGAGGACACGGCCAGGGATGCCATCTGGGCCGGCAGCCTTGCGAGGGTTAACACGCTTAAATGTTTTACTCACGTTGGCTGCTGTGAAGGTGAGCCCGCAGGTTTTGGTAGCGGGCCGTGTCGGTGGCACTGTATTGTCCTCAAAGCGAGCAAAGAAGTTGTTTAGTTTGTCTGGGAGCAGGACATCGTGGTCCGCGACGGGGCTTGTTTTCTTTTTGTAGTCCGTGATTGACTGTAGCCCTGCCACATTCCTCTTGTGTCTGAGCCGTTGAATTGTGACTCTACTTTGTCTCTATATTGACGCTTAGCTTGTTTGATTGCCTTGCGGAGGGAATAGCTACACTGCTTGTATTCAGTCATGTTTCTGGTCGCCTTACCCTGGTTAAAAGCAGTGGTTCGCGCTTTCAGTTTTGTGCGAATGCTGCCATCAATCCACTGTTTCTGGTTGGGGAAGGTTTTAATAGTTGCTATGGGTACAACATCACTGATGCACTTGCTAATAAACTTTCTCACCGAATCTGCGTATATGTCAATGTTGTTGTCTGATGGTATCCAGAACATATCCCAGTCCACGTGATCGAAGCAATCTTGAAGCATGGAATCAGATTGGTCGGACCAGCGTTGAACAGACCTGAGCATGGGCGTTTCCTGTTTTAGTTTCTGTCTGTAGACTTGCCGAAAGGAGGGCGGAGAATGGCCATGTATGCGTTGCGGAAGTTAGAATAACAATGATCCAGGATTTTGCCAGCCCGGGTCGCACATTCGATATGCTGATACATTTTAGGTAGCCTTGTTTTCAGAATAGCCTTGTTAAAATCCCCAGCCACAATAAATGCAGCCTCAGGATATGTGGTTTCCAGTTTACATAGAGTCCAATGAATTTCTTTCAGTGCCGTTGATGTGTCAGCTTGAGGGGGGATATATGCGACTGTGATTATAATCGAGGAGAATTCTCTTGGTAGATAATGCGGTTGGCATTTGATTGTAAGGAATTCTATGTCAGGTGAACAAAAGGACTTGAGTTCCTGTATGTTGTTATGCTCACACCACGACTCGTTAATCATAAGGCACACACCCCCGCCCTTCTTCTTATCAGATAGATGTTTGTTTCTGTCGGCGCGATAGGTGAAGAAACCATGTGGCTGTACCAACTCTGATAACGTGTCCTGAGTGAGCCATGTTTCCGTGAAGCAAAGAACGTTGCAGTCGCTGATGTCTCTCTGGAAGGCAACCCTTGCTCGGATTTCGTCTGCCTTGTTGTCCAGAGACTGGACATTGGCAAGTAGTATACTCGGGAGCGGTGCGCAATGTGCCCGTCTACGGAGCCTGACCAGAACACCGCCCAGTCTACCCCTTCTCCTGCGCCGCTGTTGTTTTGGGTCGCCCGGCTGGGATCCAGTCTATTGTCCTGGTTGGTGGACCAAACAGAGGATCCACTTCGGGAAAGTCGTATTCCTGGTCGTAATGTTGGTAAGTTGATGTTGCTCTTATATCCAATAGTTCCCCCCGGCTGTATGTAATAAAACTTAAGATTTCCCGGGGTAACAATGTAAGAAGTAATACATAAAAAAACAAAATACTGCGTAGCTTCCTGAGAACGTGAAGCGAGGCTGCCATCTCTGTCGGCGCCGTGATACTGTTTTTAGTATATATTTTTTATATATTTTTGTGTGTTTTTTTACTACATTGTTGGTTAAGGGCTTGTAAGTAAGCAGTTTACTGTAAGGTCTACACCTGTTGTATTTGGCGCATGTGACAAATAAAATTTGATTTGATTATCCCCTTTAGATACTGTGTTCTGTTAGACTGCTCCCAGATCTGTTAGACTGCTCCCAGATCTGTTTGTGTCATTGGCATAACAATCACCATATGAGTTGTCAAGACGTCCCAAACAGATCTGGGATCAGGCTACTGTTCCGTGGCAGTAAGAGAGGATTTGACTCTGAACCAGCGGATTCAGAATTGGTGAGGCTCATCTGTGTCTGAGTGTCGGCTGCTTAAATATAGAAGACAGAACTGAAACAACAACACCATGACAACAACACCATGACACTGGGTTCAGTCAAGAGAAGTGGTGGCTGCAGCACTACTGTATCCTATGCTACTACTGAAGTCCCTGCAGCACCGTCTCAAATGACCTTTTATAGTTATGGGCCCTGGTCAAAAGTAGGGCACTATCTGTAGGGAATAGGGTGCCATTTTGGACGCACACTACGTAAATATACTGTAAATGCTTTAGCAAGGGTCTGTGGAACAATTGACAGGTCCAGTGGCAGATGTGATAGACCACATATAGGTTGTGAGAGTATGAAAAACAGCATGTGTGAGAGAGAGAATGAAAGAGCATGTGTGGGAGACTCTTTTCCTCTTTCTCTCTTTCTCTCTCTCTCAATTCAATTCAACTTGCTTTATTGGCATGACGTAACAATGTACATATTGCCAAAGCTTACTTTTGATATTTACAATATGAAAATACAAGAATCAAAATTGTCAACGGGACAACAGTAACAACAATAACCAAGGGTCAAAATATCCATACATTGAACAATAACATTAAGCATACAGTAGAGGATCCCTCATCTTATGGCAGGCGGCAATGTAGTGCGCTGCCAACCCACAGCTCTCTGCATCCTCCCCCAACAGGATGGGTGGCCTACTCTCATCAGAGAGGTCTTTGAAACCTTGAATAAGGGTTTCACATTTGTGGAAATGACAGTCTCTAATTGTTATATATTTTTTACATTTTGTCAGGAAATGCAGCTCTGTCTCAGGTTCTGCTGTTGTGCAGTGGTTGCACAGCCTTTCCTCTACAGGGAGCCAGGTTTTCCTGTGTCTACCCTTCTCAATGGCAAGGCTCTCTCTCTCTCTCTCTTCCACTCCTCTCTCTCTCGTCCACTCCCCTTTTTCTCTCTCTCTCCCACCCCCCTTTCTCTCTCTCTCTCCCACCCCCCTTTCTCTCTCCCTCTCTCTCTGTCTCTCTTCCACTCCCCTTTCTCTCCCTGTCTCTCTCTGTCTCTCTTCCACTCCCCTTTCTCTCCTTGGGGAAGCAGGCAGAGAGGAGAGGGTTGGGTTACACTCTGCAGGGATGGGTGGTGTGGGGTAGAGATCGATAGGGGAGACTGGGGCTGCCAAACAAAAAAGCATCATCCACCCTCCCCTCCCTCTCCTCTCTGACACTAGCTCTGAGTGCAGCCAGCCAGCTAGCCAGCCACAGCCAGGGAGTTAGAGGGAGGACTGCAGAGAGAGCCATCGGCCATGCAGACAGGCTAGAGAGAGGCTCCTTGGATACATAACGCACTACAGAGGAAGAAGGAGGGAAAGAGGGAAAGGATATATGAGAAAAGGAACAAGCGATCTGAATGCAATGGGGAGATGGGAGAAAAGAGAAGGGTCCACTCTCACAGTATGAACAGGTATGCTACAGTACAGGACATTTGGCTGATGCCCTAGCCCAGAGTAACACTGTATACTGTAGTCACTGTGTAGCCTATGTAGCTAACTGGGTGCATATAGTCTTGTTTACAGTCTGGAGCCTATGTACAGGGCATGTTGTTGTACGTGTGGCTAAAGCTAATGCTACATCAGATTAGTGGTAAGTCTGTGGGGTTTAATGTACTTTAGCTGTGATTGACACTAGTGTTAGCCTGTAGGATCTGATTGTTTACCGGTGCAGCTGTGTGTACGGTGGACTAGTAGAGGCATGGTTTTAATTCCAGAGAGAGATGGGGACCCTGAAGATTTTCACTCTGACTGACTGACTGGGTTTCGGGAAATCTCTTTTTATGCTTGTGGCTATACACTTTGAAGCCGTTGATTGATTGTTTGATTTAATGTTTGGCATTGGGGGAAAAATCTATACAGTACATCCCTATATTAGGGTCGGGGTCAATTTCAATTGTCATTTTCAAGACTCGTGATGTCGTCACTTTAGTAACATATTGGTATTTCACTTGACTTCCTGAATTGACTGAGTTGGAAAGGAATCAACCCCAACCCTGCTATCTGTATACAGTCAGTATGGAGCTTTGCTCTAAAGTGCAATAAATGCTTTTGGATAGAATGACAGTAAATGCCAGATATTTGTCAGAATT
>QNTS01011486.1:25562-45440 GCA_003317085.1 Hucho hucho
GGGGCTAAAGAGACTGGTCTGATTCAGACGGGTTGGGTTAAATGCGGAAGACACATTTCAGTTGACTGGATTCAGTTGCACAACTAACTAGATATCCCCCTTTACCTTTCCCAGCGTTTTACAGTCTGAAGTCGCCTTCATATTCTAAAACGCTTTCTCTTTTAGTCATTATTATGGCTTGGGTTCAGCCCAACAGATTGATGTCATTCGACTGTTCACTTTAGACGTTGAATCACAACGGCTTAAAAACGGATTTCCCACGTATTAAAGAGGTTCGAAATAAATCTTCCTCCAAAATCTGATTGTGAATATCAGCTAAAGCTGGCTACTGACAGTGACGGCTGAGTGTTGTGGTGTGAGAGAGGGCGGGGCATGAACCGCACGTCCGTGGCTGTATCGACGGGTGGATATCAACACTGTTACAGGCTTTACTCATGACCGCTTTCCTCCCAACACAGTGTTGAGCTTTGATGTAACATTGTCACGTACAACTGGGAAACATTTGCCGCAAATCGGAAAAGTAGATACCGGTAGGCCTCTTTATAAACAAGGCTACTCACCACGTCCTTCGTTCGCTGGCGCAATAAGGTCCACTTTTAAAGGTTGCCCGCGATGCCAAGTCGACAATAAAGACTTATTTCGAATCTTCTCTGGTCTTGAGAAATCAGAATATTTGCTTGACTTCTGCCTCCCCACGTCACTGGCACTGACAGGCAAGCGCCGCTGTAGACTTCAGCCCGCAGTTCTCCCACCCACCAGCGTGCTGTGTGTGTAGGCCTACATAGCATAGAGACCGTTAGAGGACGCAACATTGTATCTGTCCTATTATGGCGTCTGTGAGAGCATGGGCAATGTAGTCAATTGTGTTCTTCTGCTACTTCTATGAGATAGTAAACAAACCGAAAGGGTGCATACTGCCACCTGGAGTGTGTTGTTTGAAAATGTACAAAGCCAAGGTTGGTGATTGAATGCCACCTGCAGCTATGGAATGTTTGCTCACAAGTATAATTCATTGGCTGATCCCTCCTGATGACCTGGATGGAATTATGTGTTCATTCCTTAACCCATAAGAAGTCCCACCCCAATGACTACTTCAAAATAGTGAAAGTCTTCAAAGCAGCTGCCCATGCGTTGGGCACTATAGTCCTGTTTCTATCTCTATGGAACATAGGCAAGTAAATCACGACAATAACACTTTATATGGGGCTTCGTCAATTGAATAGGATTCTAACACGTTTTTCTCGTAGGACAGGCATACGACATGTCTTATTATGAAAAAAAATACAGTAGTTATAATGTTGACAATTTTATTTTAACCTTTATTTAACTAGGCAAGTCAGTAAAGAACAAACTCTTATTTACAATGACGGTTTCCCGGGAACAGTGGGTTAACTACCTTGTTCAGGGGCAGAGACAGATTTTTACCTTGTCAGCTCGGGGATTCTACCCAGCAACCTTTCGGTTAATGGTCCAACGCTCTAGTGGTTACCTGCCTAGTGGTTAGACTAAACCTCACCTATGATTATGGTCTTGCTCCCAGGATACAAGTATAGGCTCTTATTAGTTTGGTTTGGCTAGGTTATTATTACTATTGAGGTTGCCATATATACATAGAATCCATAACATTGCGTTGTCTCTGATAAGATAGCCTATCGAATACGACTACCAATTTTTTTTGTAAATTATTGTATTTGACCATACCAGTAAAAAGTCGCGTTCTTCTTCAGGGGTGTATTACTAAGTCTGATTCCGTTGCAAAACGTTTTGCAACTGAAACGGTTTACTTCAAACGGATAACGTTTTGCAACGAAAACTAGACTTTTTATTGGACAAGTTTATCAAAATTTGGGAGTTTATGTATGTAGATCCCTCCCTGTCTCGTTCCGTTTGCTCAGAGGAAGAGACGAAGTTTTAATCGTCCCAAAATCTGTCCACGAAAATAAGCGAACTGAGTAAATCATGTTTGTATGAGGTCAATGAGTGTCGAATTTGGTAAACAAAAATGGTACAGCAACATCTAGATATTCTCCGCAAATTCTGTCAGACCTGGGCCCTGACAGTGAATCTCAGTAAGACAAAAATAATGCTGTTCTATAAAAGGTNCAGTTGCCAGGACCATGAATACAAATTCCATCTAGTCCCTGTTGCCCTAGAGCACACACAACTATACCTACCTCGGCATAAACATTAGCACCAAAGGTAACTTTCATAAAACTGTGAACGATCTGAGAGACCAGGCAAGAAGGGCCTTCTACGCCATCAAAAGGAACATACAATTTGACATCCCAATTATGATCTGGCAAAATAATACTTGAATCAGTTATAGAACCAATTGGCATTTATGGTTGAGGTCTGGGGTCTGCTCACACACCAAGAGTTCACATTCTGCATGCAGAATAAAAAAAAAAAACATCCTCTGTTTACACTCAAACACCAAATAATGCATGCAGAGCAAAATTAGGATGATACCCGCTAATTATCAAAATCCAGAAAACAGAAGTTAAATTCTACAACCACCTAAAAGGAAGTGATTCCCAAACCACAATAAGACCCAACCAAATCATGAGAAAACAAAAAGATAATTACCTGACACATTGGAAAGAATTAACTAAAAAACAGAGCAAACTGGAATGCTATTTGGCCCTAAGCAGAGAGTACACAATGGCAGAATACCTGACCTCTGTGACTGACCCAAACATAAGGAAAGCTTTGACTATGTACAGACTCAGTGAGCATAGTCTTGCTATTGAGAAAGGCCTCGGAAGGCAGACCTCGCTCTCAAGAGAAGATAGGCTATGTGCACACTGCCCACTTCCTAACCTCTTGCCAAATGTATGACCATGTTAGATAAACATATTTCCCTCAGATTACACAGACCCACAAAGAATTTCAAAACAAATCAAATTTTGATAAACTCCCATATCTATTAAGTGAAATACCACAGTGTGCCATCACAGGAGCAAGATGTGACCTGTTGCCATAATAAAAGGGCAACCAGTGAAGAACGAACATCATTGTAAATACAACCCATATTTATGTTGATTTATTTTCCCTTTTGTACTTTAACAATTTGCACATCATTACAACAATGTTTCCTGTTAATTTCTGATTGTTTTTTTCACTTTTGTTTATCTATTTGACTTGCTTTGGCAATGTAAACATATGTTTCCCATGCCAATAAAGCCATTTGAATTGAATTGATAGAGGACTTATCATGGATATTACCCAATTTGGCATGGACATTGCCTTTGAGGGCTTCCACCATTTATAGGTTTTCAACTGGATGGGGATTCCTATGAGTTGGTAGCAATCAGCCAATGAAGAAGAAAATTGACTACTTTAAAATTGAGATAGTTTGGGCAGTCCCATTAAAGCTGTCACAGACGTTATAATGGCACAGATTCAAAGATGAGTCCTCCATCTCTATTGCCTGTTGTTCACACGCGTATCTGCCCTCTCATTGGCTAGAATGGGCACCTGAGTCTAAGGCACTGCATCTCAATGCTAGCGGTGTCACTACAGACCCTGGTTCATTTCCAGGCTGTATCACAACCGGACGTGATTGGGAGTCCCATAGGGCGGCACAGAATTGGCCCAACATTGTCCGGGTTAGGGTTTGGCCGGGGTAAGAATTTGTTCTTAACTGACTTGCCTAGTTAAATAAAGGTTACTTTTTTTTGTTTAATGGTCCCACCTGATCTCACCTCCTCCTGCCTGCCTTCCATATTTGAGGACATGTGTTTTGATTGTTAGAGCAGTCACTTGACTATCTTATTAATACAATAGACACTCTTTGGTTTGCTTCCGTTTAGTTCCTAAAGTATGGTAAAAGGTTTCCATTGCAAACGTTTTGCAACGGAAACCGCCTAATGAATACACGGCAGGCGATGTCATGTTTTGGGGATCATGTGATTAGTCTGTGTGAAGAATGGCTGACCAAGTGTTGACTACTGAGAGAGGGTGAGTGTGTTTCTTTGTAAACAAACTTAGAAGCACTCTTTTACATATAACAATATTGATAAAAGCGACCCACAAAAAGTGAATCATGATACAATATGTTTCCCTTGTGTGTCTTGTTATTAGCTGGTCCTAGCATGTTGATTGTTCTTGTTTGTCGTCAAGCACCTGAAGACTGAAGTTAATTTTCAGTTGACTTAATTAACACACTAGTGGCAACAATGTTGCCATTTCATGACTTGATATGTGTCAGTCACCTTGTTTATAGTTTATGCCGGGTTCAGTTGCAAGTCGGAAATAGGAAACTCGGACATTTCGACTTGCTAATTAGTTGAACGCGGCAGGTGATTGACAACAACCAGGTAACAAGTCGGAAATTTGCGAGGTTCCTAGTTCCGACTAGCACGTGAACGTGGCATTGGTCCGCGTCAAAAAGTCATGAAACCGACGGAGCGGTTTAAAGCTTGAAATTAACAGCTGTGCTGGAATGCGAGCAATATGGGTGTCAGTTCTGATGGTATGGAGCGGGAGGATGACGGTCAAGGACGCGAATGGTCGGTAGTGGAAAGACATAGGAAGAAGAGAGATCATGATGCAGTGAAGCTTCTAGTGAAGAAATTATAAATAGAGTCAAGGTAGGAAGCAAGAGTAGTGATGTGTTGGAGTGGAAAGCGGTGATAGGGTGTAAGTGAGGCCCTGTGGTCTCATCAAACACTATCTGACTAACTAATGCCGTAGAGAAAGAGGTAGGTGAAGTGAAATTAGCTCGGTTCATTGGAAGTGGTAGATTGTTAATATAGTGTGGTAGCCAGGCTCAGCAAGAGACTATTCTGAAAATGGAAACACTTAATGGAAAGAAGATTAAAAGCCAAGTCCCTGGTGATTATGCTACATTGAGGGGAGTCATCACTGTGGTCCCAATATCTATGTCCATAGATGATAGTAAAGAAAATGTGAAGGGAGGCAGAGAGATTGAAGCCAAAAGGTTGATCAGTAGGAAAGAGGGTCAAGTAGTGAAAGCTTATCAGTGAGGCTGAGGTTTGATAAAGTCTTGCTGAGAAAAGTACTGATCGGATTCCTTAGTTTCAATGTTAGAGAATTTGTCCCATATGCACTGCAATTTTTTAAATGCCAAGAACGTTGCTGCTCAGTGTAAAGGAAAGAAAAGATGTGCCAAGTGAAGAGGGACACATGGTTCCGGTGAATGTGGAAGCAATGTGAAGGTTAAGTGCTGTAATTGTGGGTGAGAACACAGTGTATTATTTGGTGGATGCCAAGTACAGAGAGAGGCTCGGAGATATAGGATCAGTCATGATGTATCGTATGCAGAAGCCGTGAAACCGATTGGTAGAACTACAGACGTGACTAATGGAGCTTACATGGATGTACTTGTAGTAAGTGCCGTGGCTGGTGATTCTGATGGTTTGGAGACCCGTTCAGAAATTGTGTGTTCATTTGTGTGTGGTGTCAAAGGACACTTTGATATGAATAAAGTTGACTTCATAGCTTTTATTGGTAAGGTTATTAATGCGACTCGGGTTGTGGAAAGCAGAAGGTTATTGTGGAGATGGCAAAAGAGATATTGGGGGTAACAGATGTTACTGTTGAAATGGTTGTTGACATGCTGAACAATCCTAAGGGTGGAGTGTTTCAGCATGATACAGATACATTTTAATGGGGTTAGGGAGGGTTTTGGGGGGGTGTCTGACAATGTCATATCTCAAGATGTTTTAGTTGTTGTTTACATGTACATAAGACTACTTATAGGCCCTTTTAAATGTCTGTTTCTATTTTCTGATCTTAATTTAGGGCAATTCCATGGTAACGAAATTATCCTGAGAAATTCTATGGTCATGGAATTATGCTCAGACTCATATTTTTCACTTTAAAATGTATACCAAACAAAAAAACATTGATTTCAAAGTTGAACAAACCATAGAACTCTATGCAAAAGGACTTAACAATTTCCACTGAAAATGTACAGAAAGAACTGTGCAGATACAACGTTTGGTAACAGAATAAAACCCAGGTAGATTTTACCGTAATTCTGTTACCAAACTTTGCATCTGCACAGTTTTTCCAGTAAATTGTTCAAAGTAGTCATTGTGCATAGAGTTGGTTTGTTAAACTTCTAAATCAATATTTAATGTTTGGCATACAGCATAATTCTGTTACCGTGGAAATGCCACATTGAGAATCTCCAAATTGCCTAAAGTAAAATGTTTTAGAAAGGCTTGAAAGCCATGTTCAAGGCTTTCTGTAAGCCTATAGGACAGTACACTACAACCTTCTCCACTACTGCAACCCACTTTCAAGAACCAATTATCCAATACCTTTACCGTTCTTATCTGTTTTTTATTTTGGATATAACTAAGTCCAATGCAGCGAATCCCATCCCCAACACTAACTGCATTTTCCCATTCAATTAACACAAGCACATGTGATTGATAAGGCTATTGCATGTAGTCCCTGGCATATAACATCCCTTTTTCCACTCTGTTTTTTTGTTTGTTTTTTGGCTGCAGACTGGCTCAGCGAATACTGATGTTTCTTGGTATTCACAGTATTTTCTACAATTTGTTGAGTTTCCTGGACAGAACGTTGAGGTAACCTACCTACCGGTGTGATTGTCAGACTAACAGACTAACTCCACCACCCCGGCTGCACCCCCCTCATATGCTGCTAGTGCTTCTCTAACTCCCTGCTGCATGCAGTGCTTGAGGCAGGAAGTAACATCCCTGGCAGTTCAATCAGTTAACCAACCCTGCATGTCATTTTCTTTTCACCTATCCCCGAAGCATGTTTATTTTTTTTTTACTTTTGATGTCTTGTCTCCTTTTTGTTGTGAAATATTACAACAGTCAGCAACATGACTCCTGACTACCAATGTAATCCCAGACCTTATAGGCTGTAGCCTAGGCTGGTTGATGAGTTGTGTCTGTGTCTATGCAGGTCCTGGACTTCCACAGCATGGATCACCAGCTGGCTGCCCTCCTGGTGCCCCACCTCCCAGAATCAGCTCAAGACTGCAGAGGAGAAGATGCTGCAATGTAAGGAATTCCTCTCTCCTTTACATCAAACTGTATTTCCAGCCATGGCCAATTTGTGGATTATTATGTCTTGGATCCGTCTCATCCCCAGGCATCACAGGCAAGGTATCCCAGCAGTATGTCCCAATCTCGGATGGTAACATGCTGTGGACCCTCACATTGAATGGAAACATGAAGAACCAGACTCCCCTGGTGCTGCTGCATGGCTTCGGTGGAGGGGTGGGCCTGTGGGCCCTCAACCTAGACGCCCTGGCCCAACAGGTTAGTCCCTGAAGCACAGGCTTCTCATGTAGCGTTGGAAATCCTGAGGAAGTTCTCCTCCGAGAGACAATGTAAAGAGGTGTAGTACAACAGAGTCTAGATAGAAACTAGTGCACGTTGCTACATATCAAACCACTGAAGTATTTAGCATGGTTTGGGCTCTGAACAGGTTGTTATAATCATATTTCTGATGTTTTTGCAAGCATGAATAAGGTACGACACTAACGGTGCATAGGCTACTGAAAGGTAGTCCGACAAGGTAGGAAAAGAGACAAGAAAAACAAGGAAATGCTTCTACTCACAGCCAATCAAATGCAAAATCCAATACTGAATTTCTCCAGAGTTCCAAAAGAGATTTGGAAGGATGGTCACAGGAAACTACCAACAGGTCAACTGTCTACACTTGCTATATATAACTAGCTCTAATTGGGGTCTGTATGCTTTCTTTTTAACACTGTGACTTCTATTTTTAGTATGTTTTATCATGTTGTGTAGTGCCTTATAAATAAAATGAATTTTCATTATTATTATTGTTAATAACAGAGGCCCGTCTATGCCTTCGACCTGCTGGGCTTCGGCCAGAGCAGCAGGCCCTACTTCAGCGCCGACGCCAAGGAGGCTGAGGCCCAGTTTGTGGACTCCATCGAGCAGTGGAGGGCTAAAGTCGGCCTGGAAGCCATGATCATGCTGGGCCATAACTTTGGAGGTTATCTGGCAGCTGCGTATTCGCTCAAGTATCCCACCAGGCAAGTATCACCTGACCCCACCCAACACTTTCCTCAGTTCAGTACCATAGATGGGTTTCATTATGAATGGCTGGTGGATTCCTTAGTATTTAGCCACCTCCTTGGTTAAAGATAGAATTGTACATGTATTTAGCCAGTCTTTGGTTCACCCTCCTAGGCTTGACTAATACTGTACACCCCAGACCTCACGGGATGTTGGCATGCAGGTGCTAACCTCTGATAACATGAATGTCCTTAAAAAGTGTCTCTCACTGTGTTGCTAAGATGTCAGCAGGAACCTGACTCATTATGGCTGTTTGATAAATGTCTCCAAAACCTCATCACACTCAGATCAGAACACAGCAGCCAGCCAGCCACATCCTGTCCTTCTAGTATTAAAGCAGCCAGCCAGCCACATCCTGTCCTTCTAGTATTAAAGCAGCCAGCCAGCCACATCCTGTCCTTCTAGTATTATGCAGCCAGCCAGCCACATCCTGTCCTTCTAGTGCTGGTTGAGCCGTGGGGCTGACCTTTCCTCTTCACTGTCCTGTAGGGTGAAGCACATGGTGCTGGTTGTGCTGTGGACCTTACCTTTCTTCTTCACTGTCCTGTAGGGTGCAGCACATGGTGCTGGTTGAGCCGTGGGGCTTACCTTTCCTCTTCACTGTCCTGTAGGGTGAAGCACATGGTGCTGGTTGAGCCGTGGGGCTTACCTGAGCGTCCAGACTCAGAAGACCAGGACAAGCCCATCCCCGTGTGGATCAAAGCCCTGGGAGCCATTGTGAGCCCTCTCAACCCCCTGGCAGGGCTACGTCTGGTGGGACCACTGGGTAAGACTGGCAGCCTGTCTGACTAGATGGATGACCGACATAGAAATACTACTGTAAATTACATTTCAATTATATACCTGTCTGACTGGATGACTGCATTGCTTATGGGATGGAGTTTTTACCAGCCTTCAAACAAACCTCCTTTGTTCTTCAAGGTCCCACACTTGTTTCAACTCTAAGACCGGACTTCAAGAAGAAGTACTTGTCCATGTTCAACGATGACACGGTCACAGAGTATATCTATCACCTGAACGTCCAAACACCCAGGTTAGTGTGTGTGTGTGTGTGTGTGTGTCTCTCTCACTCTCTCACTCACTCACTCACTCACTCACTCACTCACTCATATGTTTGAGTGTACTGGCTTTTTATCTCCACTTATTCTGTGCCTGTATTTACACTCTGTCTGAGTGACTTTCAATACAGTTCATGACAATGTTTTCCTCTTAGACCATAATGAAGATGTTAAGATTAATATGATTATATGGACAGGAAGCACTCCAATTCTGAAATGCTTTTTTAATATAGGCTGTGATTTTCATTTGCCTCACACCCTTACTTCAGTGATCATGTTAGTTTTCCCTTGTTGTAGAGGAGTTCAAAGTAGCTGCTTATTAAGTTATCATTAACCTTACTGCTGTACTTCTCCCTCTTTAGTAATAATCATTCTTGTTTACTCTGTTGCAGTGGTGAGACAGCCTTCAAGAACATGACCATCCCATACGGGTGGGCCAAGAGGCCTATGCTGCAGAGGATTGGCCTGCTCCACGCTGACATCCCTATTACTGTGATATATGGGTCACGCTCCAGCATCGACGGTAACTCGGGCAACGCTATCAAAGGAATGAGGCCAAACTCTCATGTGGAGATCATAGTACGTTTCAATTCCTATAAGCTGAACACTTAAGATGCTGTCTGTGTGTGGTTCTCTAGTAATGTGTGTGGTTCTCTAGTAATGCGTGTGGTTCTCTAGTAATGCGTGAGGCAGCTGGCTCAGCTTTTATATTCAGATTTATTCAGCAGGTGGCAGGAAAAAAGTGAATTTAAGTGTTAAATCCTAGATGAATATGATTCTCCAGAATGTGTATCTGATCTCATATTTCTATTCCTCCTCTCTCCCAGGCTATCAGAGGGGCTGGCCACTATGTCTATGCTGACCAGCCAGAGGACTTCAACCACAGAGTGCTTCAGGTGTGTGACACGCTGGGCTGGGGGGTGGGGGGGGGGCACTAGTTAACCTGCGGAGTGCGACGTGCTATACCTGTCATGCCCATAGCTTGTCCTCTCGGGTGAGCATGCGATCCGTAGGGATAGAGAGGACTGGGCATACAGCTCAATAGGGCTTTTTTATCATCCTCACTTTAGGTCCTCAGTAGTAGACCTACCACCACCAGCACAGCAGGCCTGATGACTAGGGAAGGACACCGTGTTGAAAAGATGATTCTCCTGGATTGTTTGGTTTGACACTTTTGTATTCATTCTACTGACAAAAGGGAATGGCTCATAGTTTTTACTGCTTGTTTGGGATTTTGGTCATTTTGTGATAAGTGTGTGTCAGCTTTTAATCTGCTGTTTTAAAAAATGTGATTTTCAGAACGATACAGACTACAATTTGACCACTTATTCTCATTCTGTCAGAAAGATCCTTCATGAGATTATTTAGAAATGGTTCATCTGCGTCATAACAGCTCATGTAGATATGACCACGGACCATAGAGATTTGAATACATGTATTATTGTGGAACTTTTAGATCTCTGGGTTTGCTTATGGGCTCCTGAGTGGTGCAGCGGTCTAAGACACTGAATCTCATCGCTTCATCTGGATTCCAGGCTGTATCACAACCGGCCGTGATTGGCAGTCCCATAGGGCGGCGCACAATTGGCCCGGCGTCGTTAGGGTTTGGCATGGGGTAGGCCGTCATTGTGAATAAGATTTTTTTTTCTTGCCTAGTTAAATAAAGGTTAAATAAATACAAAATATAAAAAGATATCCCCATGACAACCGAAGGGCCTTTTTAATGACCTAGTATGTGACCAGGGACTACAGTCATTGCTGCTGCTTTTTGTCTTGTCTTTTTATGTGTCCTTTTGCAGTGGTCGTTTTCACTTCAAGATGTTATATGTTTTGGCTCTTGTTGTGGTCTAGTGTTAAAATAATCCACTTATTAATTGCTAGCGTGTGCAGGTTAAGGAAACAGAAACAAACAAAGCATCAGAATTTAGTAATTGAAGATGACTACTCCATTCTCCTCAGCTGCCATTGTGGGGATAAAATGTTTGGCCTCAATAAATCCCATTCATTCATTGCGACAGTATTTTATAGTATTACTAAGCAGCTATCCAGGGTCTTTGTCTGGAAAAGCACAGTATCTAGGTCTAAGATCAGTTAGCATAGCTATAGCAGCCTGTCCGCTTATTTCATATAGGCGACATCTTCAGCTAATATCTCTGTGTGTGACATTGCAGATTGGGTGGGTTGCTTAGAATTTTATAGCCACTTTACCCAATGCAACCTTTTTCCTCTAAAGCACCGTTTACTAGATGTGCTGAGCCCAAGGATAAGGTTTGATTTACTCCCGAACATGTGGATGCCTTTGTATTGTTGTCCTTCATATCATTGACGTCTCCAATCACAAGCCAATTACTGTGGGGAACAAAACATGGTGGTTCTCTCTGTTCATGTATTGTAAAATACCTGTAAATAATAAAGATTATATTATGATTTTGGTGGCCTTTGTTTTGTGACACATGTATATCTAGACTTGTGTTGTTGTGAAGATCAACAATATTTCAGTCTAAAACACTACTACCCTTAGGCATTCTGTCTGAACCACCTTTACAAAACAAGATTGCAGTAAAAGTGGAGTAACTGCAGTCAATTGTGGTGTTTTGGAAGCAGTAGTTGCAGAATAACTGAAGTGTACTGCAATTGAACTGCAGTCAGAGTGCAGTATAACTGCAGTTACACTTCAAAATTACTGCAGTATTTTGGATGCAGTATTTGCAGCATACTGCAGTTATCCTGCACTCTGACTGCAATTTATTTTCTTAAGGCCACACTGGATATATTTCCATCTACCATGCTTGTAGCTCACTCTATTGTGTGGTGTCTATTGTGTAGTCTGTGTCCATTCATTGTTTTCACAGTGACTTTATCAATCATTTTTTATTTTCAACGATTTCGGTTCAAAGAGGAGAGCTAATCTCAACAGCTTTCGTTCCTATGAATTGTTCCTTTTGAGAGAGATGAACCCCACTGTGTGGAATGTGGTCGTCAGAGCTCCAGAGGAAGAACACGGGAGCTTTTTAGTATCCATAAAAGGACAACGCTACAACATGGACATCAGTATGACAGTCGGGTAGACTTTACACCATTCTGGGTTCTTTGTTATTGTGCTCTAAAATGGAGCAACGCAAAGGTGAACATTTTGTCAATATTTCCCCCAACCTCGTTGACATGTCAGAGCTGCCAACTGTCGGTTAGTAAGAGTAATGGTTCCTATCTGTGATGAGGGCAGGCCTTGTATTTCAGTACATGACCACTAGAGGGAAACCTCCCTCAGATCAGGAAGGAGGGAAGGAGCCTGCCTTGCTGAAGTGTAGTTAGCGACTCATCAAGGTCAATGTTACATCATTCAGTTCTGCTTCTCATCCTATGACCACTTAAAATATCAATAGGCTGTGTAAAAGGAAGAATGTTATTTTTTCTGCATTAGGGTCTGTATGTGGCTGATATGGCTGCCATAGGCTAAAGAACACAAAGTTGCAGCGTTCCATTCCAACTTGCTCCATTGGAGTGAGCAGGTTGATGTTTACTGTCCTGGAGGCCCAACTGAAATATTTCCTCGAGATGGGCCAGCTGCAAAGTCAAAATTGGCTATATTGTAAAAATGTATGAAAACAAAAATTTGGTCAGATTTTATGACTGTGGCTGTGCCAGCTAGTGACCACTCTGCAGAGTTGCCTCCAGAACAAGATTAATGCCGAAAACGTTGTCCTAATTCGCCCTCACTGCAAGCAGGTTAAGGGAGAGGCAGAAGCTCTAAGGCAGGGTAGAATGTGGTGCTGAAAATGTTTCCGGACAAAGACGTTTACAATGTTAACAGTGATATCAATATCAACGACATCCTATTCTTCTTATCGGTTCAGCCCTGGATCAATTGTCCATGAATGCTGTATGAAAATGTGCAAACTCGTATGGAAATATTCCAGACTTCTAAGAAAAGAGCCATTGGTATAGGATACTGTACTTCCTTAGGTGAAAGCTAAGATGCAGAGTGGTGCAGTGTGCACTTACAGTAATGTATACAGGGTGTAGGGCGGTACGTAGCCTTACAGTAATGTATACAGGGTGTGGGTGTAGGGCGGCACGTAGCCTAGCGGTTAGAGCGTTGGGCCAGTAACTGAAAGGTCAGCACGGGCATTCGAACCAGCGACAAATTGAAAAATCAGTCGACGTTCCCTTGAGCAAGGCACTTAACCCTACTTTGCTCCAGGGGCGCTGTACTACTATGGCAGATCCTGTAAATCAACACATTTCACTGCACCTGTATGTTATGATACAATAATTCTCTTTGCTTTTTTGAGGTGTTCTTGCAATAATATGGACCTGGTCTTTTACCAAATGGGGCTATCTTCTGTAACACAACTGATTGGCTCAAACGCATTAAGAAGGAAAGAAATTCCACAAATTAACTTTTAACAAGGTACACCTGTTAATTGAAATGCATTCCAGGTAACTACCTCATGAAGCTCGTTGAGAGAATGCCAAGTGTGCAAAGCTGTCATTAAGGCAAAGGGTGGCTACTTTGAGATCTCAAATATAAAATATATTTTGATTTGTTAACACTTTTTTTTGGTTACTACATGATTCCATATGTGTTATTTCATTGTTTTGATGTCTTCACTATTATTCTACAATGTAGAAAATAATTTAAAAAATGAGTAGGTTGTAGGTTTGTCCAAACTTTTGACTGTAAATAAGGTATTTCTGTTTTAAATGTTTTAAAAATAAATTTTTAACCTGTTTTCGCTTTGCCATAATGGGATATTGTGTGTAGATTGATGAGGGACATTTAACTAATATATATATATATATATTAGAATAAGGCTGTAACGTAACAACATTTTGAAAAGTTAAGGGGTCTGAATACTTTCCTGAATGCAATGTATAAACCTGATTTACAGTAAAGGGTATAGAACTGCAGTTCTATGTAGTGTAGATACAGTGCAGTATGTATAAACCTGACATGGGGCTTACAGAGCACACAGGCCAGACGGGTGCGGGCGCGGTTGCTAGGAAACCAGCTTGGCGCCTATATTAGATCGAATTTATTATATTCTGCCAGTCGTTGTCGCTCCCCCTCCCTCCTTCCTCTCGGACTACATTGACAGACAGAGTGTACACTAAGGCTCTGCAGCAGCTAGCATTTCCACTGCCACCCCCATATCTCTCACACACACGGTAGCATGAGTCCTACCCTTAGGCAAGACCTCCTCTGACTTACAGGGCTTAAATCTGCACTCTGTCTAGACACCAGGTTGCATCACACGACTACCCAATCTGCACCACTAGTCTTATCGCCTGCACCAGTTAGTGTGTAATAATACTTTCTCTAAATGTCAATATTTGTTTTGTCACTAAACGAAGCCGATCCATGAGGCAGTATCCATTAATTCACCAGAAGGATGTGGTGGTGGTTGTTAAATAAAAATGCTACTGACATATAGCTCTGTTTGCAGATGGACATTCTACACCAATATGTAGAGTACTGCACAAGGTGTACGGATCATTCAATTCACTGCATACAAGCACGATGTGTTTTGACTGGTGATCTCACAGGATGGGTACGATATTCACCTTTATGTCATCTCATATCATGTCATCTCACATTCATAAAAATGCTTTTAATCTATGATTTTAATTAGCTATCTTGATTCATTATCCTTCCTGTCTGTATCGTTATGTCAAGCACTTAGTTAGAAACAAAGCGTTATACAAATAGTTATTATGATTTTATATAATTGTTGAGCCAGTACAAACACCAAAAGGAAGACGGAACGTCAGATGAATATCTAAATTGAACCCACATCTAGAAACATTCTCCTCCTCTGCTCTCCTCGTTCAGAATGGAGATGACGTCGCTGCACTCTTCATAGGTCAGGACAGGTCACAATCAATGAAAGCCATGATGATAACAGTTTGAGCATGACACATCCATTTGACGCAGAGGCTTTGAAAGCTCCCTCCCAGCGGGGGCTATAGGGATGTTATCTGGCAGTGTGAATACAACTACAAGGCAGTTAAAGAAGCACTGCATTCCACTGCTGAGAAGACTCTTGGACTCCTGGGAAATGCACTTGTTTGTGTCATCGAGGGAGTAGCATGACATCAACACAATAAGCTCAGTGTCACTGTCCTATATCTGTCAGACGACATGATTTCAACACTGACATCACGAGAAGTGAGGTACCATAGGTGAAAAGCATGTGAGGGCAATGCAGGGCCGTCTCTCTGTTTGTCTGTCAGGAGGTTATTGAAGCCCTCTTTCAGAGTAAGTCTTCTCTACTATTTGACCATGTAAGAAGATGTGACTAACCATGACTTGGCAGATGTGTGTTTCAGAGAGAGAATCTAGAGATAGGGAGGGAGAGAATAAAGCTAAACGAGCTGAGACAGTAAAGGAGGACGCGCGGGAGGGGTAGGAGAATTTACAGTTAGGAAAAGAACAGTGAAGGGCGACGTCGAGGGAATGTCACTGTTCAACAGAGCAACCTCCTCTTCCTCTGTCTTCTCTCTCTTCTCTTCTCTCGTTGTCATTCCCCTACTGCTGTTAGACCTGCTGATTTCCCAGAAAACTGTCATCTTCCACACTGGGAGACTCCATGTTTTTCACACTGGGAGACTCCATGTCTTCCCTCTCTTTACTTGTCTTGTCTTTCACACTGGGAGACTCCATGTCTTCCCACACGGATCACGACTCACAGCCCTGCTTCTGTTACCGGCCACAGGGAGAGACGGAGGGAGAGAGAGAAATATACTGTGTATAGAGGAAAAAATGTAAGGAAGACGAGAGAGAGAGAGAGAGAGAGAGAGAGAGAGAGAGAGAAGGATTGATAAAGAGAAGGAGGAATATAGAGAGAAAGATGTAGAAATAGAGAGAGAGCGAGAAGAGAAAGACAGATGGAGGTAGAGAGAGAGAAGGATAGATAAAGAGAAGGAGGAATATAGAGAAGGAGATGTAGAAAAAGAGAGAAAGTAAGAAGAGAAAGACAGATGGAGGGAGAGAGAGATTGAAATCAATCCGCTGTGCAGGGCTGGTTGTGTCAGATTCTTCCGGAAGCACGACTAAAAATACAAGCGACTGGAGACGATGCGTGGGGGAGCGTAAAACAAAGGAAACAGGCCTGCAAAAAATCCATAAAACATGATGGTACAGTAGATGTGTGTGTGTGTGCACGTTTCACAGTGTGTGTGTCAAACGCAGGGCGTTAAGTTGACATTTATAACACTTAAAACACACACAGGTGTCTGTGGCGACAGAGCCGGGAGTTGTGTGTCGCTGTGTCTCAGAACACCTGCTGGTGGTGTGGAAGTGTTCAGGTGAGGTGACCGCACGCTAACGTCGTCATTATTGACAATGAAAACCCTAGACGTGAGCTGAAGTAGACAGCTTGACAAATAGGCTGTGATACACTATATATACAAAAGTATGTGGACACCCCTTCAAATGAGTGGATTCGGAAATTTCAGCCATACCCGTTGCTGACAGGTGTATAAAATCGAGCACACAGCCATGCAATCTCCATAGACAAACATTGGCAGTAGAATGGCCTTGCTGAAGAGCACAGTGACTTTCATGGTGGCACTGTCACATGATTCCACCTTTCCAACATGTCAGTCAGTTTGTCAAATCTCTGCCCTGCTAGAGCTGTCTCGGTCAACTGTAAGGACTGTTATTGTGAAGTGTAAATGTCTAGGAGCAACAACGGCTCAGCCACGAAGTGGTAGGCCACACAAGCTCACAGAACGGGACTGCCAAGAGCTGAAGCACATAGCACGTAAAAATTGTCTGTCCTCGGTTGCAACACTCACTACCGAGTTCCAGTCTGCTTCTGGAAGCAACGTCAGCTCAAGAATTGTTCGTTGGGAGCTTTTATTAAATGGGTTTCCATGGCCGAGCAGCCCAAGCCTAAGATTACCATGCGCAATGCCAAGCGTCGGCTGGAGTGGTGTAAAGCTCGCCGCCATTGGACTCTGGAGCAGTGGAAACGCGTTCTCTGGATTAATGAATCACGCTTCACCATCTGGCAGTCCGACGGACGAATCTGGGTTTGGCGGATGCCAGGAGAACGCTACCTGCCCCAATACATAGTGCCAACTCTAAAGTTTGGTGGAGAAGGAATAATGGTCTGGGGCTGTTTTTCATGGTTTGGGAAATCTTAACGCTACATCATAAAATTACATTTTAGACGAGTCTGTGCTTCAAACTTTGTGGCAACAGTTTGGGGAAGACCCTTTCCTGTTTCAGCATGACAATGCCCCCATGCACAAAGTGAGGTCCATACTGAAATGGTTTGTCGAGATCGGTGTGGATGAACTTGACTGGCCTGCAGAGAGCCCTGACCTCAACCCCATAAAACACCTTTGGGATAAAGGCGAGCCAGGCCTAATCGCCCAACCTCATGCAGCTTTTTTATTTTACCTATATTTAACTAGGCAAGTGAGTTTTCTTATTTTCAATGATGGCCTAGAACAGTGTGTTAACTGCCTTGTTCAAGAGCAGAACAACAGATTTGTTTACCTTGTCAGCTCAGGGATTTGATCTTGCAACCTTTCGATTACTAGTCCAACTAGTCTCTAACCACTAGGCTACCTGCCACCCCAAGTCCCTGCAGCAATGCTCCAACATCTTGTGGGAAGCCTTCCCAGAAGAGGGGAGGCTGTTATAGCAGCAACGGGGGGACCAACTACATATTAATGCCCATGATTTTGGAATGAGATGTTTGACAGGGGAAATAGATGGAGAAATGATCTCAGGTAAAATGTGTTTTTACTGACTTATAAAGCTCTATTCAACATTTGTGACTTTTTGGGAGGCCTCCATATTGCTACTTTTCTCCTCTCTTCTATAGTCTGTCATAACCCCCAGCTACCAAACGCTGACTCGGCTGCTGCACATTCACAGGGAAATGAAAGAGTAATCAGCCATTAGACTGGAGGGACACACAGCCATAGTAATAAGTGAATCTCAAGTCTACATGAAGAAGTTGAACTGATGCAGCTAAACAGCTTGACCCTGTGTTTGACTCATCACACAGTTAGTCAGTCAGTTAGTCAGTCAAACACTCAATTCTCACAACCTGTCAGCCGTGAGTTAATTGCTAGGGGCTAGCCCATCAGTTGGGCGGACGGGGGGGCCTGCAGTCGTCTGTTTTTCCAGCGTCGTAGCCCCCGTTAGCCCACCCCTGCTGTATGTATCACCCCTGCTGGGAGTGCTGACCCCACAGCATGAGGAGGCCTTGGCCCCCACCTCCTCTCACGGGGCTAGCTGACATGCTGCACACACACACACCACCACCACCACCCTGCAGCCGTTGCAGCCGTGGCCCATAAATATCCTGCCAGCTCTGCACTAATAGTCCTAATGCTTCCTGAGGAGCTGCCCGGAGCTGCATTAGGCCTGGATGGTCCATTGATTTAAAACAAAGAGGCCGGCCCTGCCCTGCCGCCCACTGCTCTATATAGGCCGGCTTCCAGTCACTGACCCACAGGGTTATCTCCCAAATGCAATTAAGGCGCTTAAAAGTGCTTTTTCAGGAAGACACTGGGAGTAATGAGGGAGAGGCAGGCTGGACTGGGCCGATCCTATGCTGAGTGGGTGGGTGTAGGGCCCCAGCCCTCCCCCCAGCCGTGCACTAGCCAGGAGGGAACGGCTACAGTGAGGAAATGAAAGGAACCCTGGCTATAATATGTAATATCACTAGGAGGTGCAACTCTGAATGGATGTCTCAAGGAAAGGAACAGAGCCATGCTCTGTAGCCCCAGTGACCAACATAGGGTCTGCGTCCCAAATGGCACCTTTTTCCCTTTATAGTGCACTATAAACCCAGGGCTCTGGTCAATAGTAGTGCACTGTACAGGAAATAGGGTTCCATTTGGGACACCCCCATAGTAGTGCACTGTACAGGAAATAGGGTGCCATTTGGGACACCCCCAGGGAAACTCAGACTCAGAGGATGTGGGAACATTAGTGTTTAATGGGGTAATTATGTCGGCTGTTCTTCGTCTCGCTGTGTATGCTGGGCCTGACTGGATGACTGGATGCAGACAATTGAGTTTCATCATTGGACACTCAGGGAAAATGTGTGATGTTTCCGACCTCGCTGCCCTAAGTACCTCCACAGCACATAATAGCATACTGGCATTTGTCTGTAATGCAAAGTTTTATGATTGATACTTGTAATTCAATTTTTTATTTACCCAGGAATGTGAACCATATAGATTGTTTTTTTTGTTGCATTAGCTACAGTACTTTTCTTGGATTTTGAAGCAAGCTGTCGGTCTTACATTCTGTGGATGTCTGCACTAAATGTAGAGTATTATTATTGTGTATATGAGAGAGAGCGAGAGAGGGAGAGAGAAAGAGAGTGTGTGTATGTACGTGAGAGCTAAAGAGCGAGAGGAAGAAAGAAGGAGAGAGAGAGAGCGGTCTGATGTCCTAAGGCCCAAATTAATCATAATGGCTTTTTCATATAAAAGACAAGAAAAAGGGAGATTTGTATAAGAGTCGTGGGAATAAAATAGTCGGAGAGGAGGATGGGAGGAGATGGAAGCTAACGCACTAAGATAATGAAGTGGGAGAGATAGAGAGATGGGGAGAGAGAGAGATGGAGAGGGAGAGAGGGGGATGGAGGAGAAAGAGAGGGGGATGGGGAGAGAGAGAGCTGGGAAGAGAGAGAGAGAGATGGGGAGAGAATGGGGGTATGGGGAGAAAGAGATATATGGGATGGGGAGAGAGAGAGAGAGAGAGAGAGAGAGAGAGAGAGAGAGAGAGA
>QNTS01011490.1:5922-28575 GCA_003317085.1 Hucho hucho
CTCCAGAGACGGTCCCCAGTCCGGAGCCTCCAGAGACGGTCCGGAGCCCGCAACGAGGGTGCCCAGTCCGGGGCCCGCAACGAGGGTGCCCAGTCCAGGGTCGGCGGCGAGGGCCCCCACCCTAGAGGCGCCACCAAAGCGGAGGGAGCCAGAGGTGGAGCGGGGTCTACGTCCTGCACCAGAGTCGCCACCGTGGATAGATGCCCACCCAGACCCTCCCCAATAGGTTCAGGTTTTGCGGCCGGAGTCCGCACCTTTGGGGGGGGTACTGTCACGCCATGATCTTTATGAGCCTTTTTATGTCTCATTTTGGTTTGGTCAGGGTGTGATTTGGGGTGGGCATTCTATGTTCTATTTTGTATTTCTTTGTTTTGGCCGGGTATGGCTCTCAATCAGGGACAGCTGTCTATCGTTGTCTCTGATTGGGAACCATACTTAAGTAGCCCTTTTTCTCCTCTTTTCCTTGTGGGAAGTTAACTTTGTTGGTAGTTTGTGTAGGTGTCTATGTGTGACACAGTATTGTCCGATCTTTGTTCTAAGGTTTTGTTTTGGTGAGTTAAACATGTTTTTCTCAACCCGGCACGCTGCGCCTTGGTCCGTTCGTGAAGATCGTGACAAGTCACCCCCTTGGTGACTCTTGGAATGAATGACATCCAATGTAACGTCTGGAGGACATACGTTCTTAAACAGAATATTTATTTAGAAAAATAAGGTGTACATTTTGTTGTGCGTCACATTAGCTGGCAGACATACTTATACTAATACCACAGTATTAGCACAGAATTGGTAGTGATATTCAATCATTCTATTATTTAGTAGCATGCTCCCCTTTTCATTTGTTTGTTTCCATTGGTTTATTCTGAGTGCAGGATGACTAATCAAGCTAGGTTAACTGGAGGGTTGTTATGGCATGAAGTACAGTATAATTGCATAATTGTTACCAGAACATGTGGTGTTTATTAGGCAGCATCATTATGAATCCAGTATGTCCAGAATTCACATACTAAAGGAGAACTTGGTCAAAATACCATAAACCCTATACTAATAATGTCTAACCCATATGATAAACATTGAATCATATTATGATGTAAGTTAAATGCTTAACAATCATATAGACATACAACACAGTGCCTCTTGAGTAGTGAAGTAATCCTGTATTTAAACTCTATATGATCTTCCAAACCAGTGAGGAGGAGTCAATGCAAAACTCTGAGCTCTTCCATCACTACTTATCTCACTGCAAAGTGAATGAAAGACAAACTGACTAGACTGGGGAACAGAGACACATCATACTAAGAGTTCATCATGACATTTACTACTGTGTTTTTACTTGTGATAATAGGACTGACAGGTGAAAACCTTCAGACTGTTATGTGAGGTTTTGAGTCCAGGTATTAACTCTAATGTTACTTTGTCTCCACAGGTGTTCAGAGTCAGACATTGATTGAGTCTGGACCAGTGGTTAAAAAGCCTTTAGAAGCCTACAAACTGACCTGTACAGCCTCTAGTTTAGACATAAATGGCTACTGGATGGCATGGATCAAACAGGCAAAGGACTAGAATTTGTGGCAGCGCATTATGACAGTAGCAATATTGCCTACTCTCAGTCTGTTCAGGGTCGGTTCACCATCTCCAGAGACAACAGCATGAAGCAGGTGTATCTCCAGATGAACAGCCTGAAGACTGAAGACTCTGCTGTTTATTATTGTGCCAGAAACACAGTGACACAGGAGGTTGCAGCACCGTACAAAAACTGGTCAAAAAACTGTTCTCAGTGTAAAACTCTCTATGAGTCTATGACCCATTCTTTGTCTCCATCAACCACATGTCATCAACAACACAAAAACTGGTCAACACATACCATACACTCACAGACTAATAATGAAATCTTAAAAACATTTGAGAAGAAAATAAATAACTCACAAATAGACATTTAATGGGCTGAGTATAGATCCTTGATGGACAGCAACAGTTAAATTGTTATGTTGTACCATTGCAAGAAACATTGATGACAATTTGCCATCCATCGAGTTAGACTCGACTATTACTTCCATGTTAATTGTTCTAGTTGTTTACTGGCCAACAAGCTACTCAGATCAATTAGCTGGTATAGCAACTACTGAATCTGGAACAGAGGAATTACTATCAGAACCCAAATTAAGAAATCAAAGATTCTCCCGCTTCTATAAAGAACTGTACACCACTGATTGTAAATCTACACCAAGCCAGACTAATTCCCTTCTAAAAGAATTAAGAACTAATTTGCTCTCAACAGAGGAAGCCACCTCACTGGGAGACCAAATCTCTCTCAATGAACTCAAAAGGACATTGGATAGCATGAATAAAGGAAAATCACCTGGATGGGACGGTGTTCCTCCGGAGGTCTATTTAAAACTGTTGAATCAATTAGGTCCACTATTGCTCAAAATGAATAACACAGCTGTTAATTAACAATGGTTCATTAATAAAAATAAAAAAAGGTAAGGATGCCACCCAGTGTTCTCACTATCGCCCCCTATCTTTGATAAACAGACAAACTGTTTTCAAAAATGTTGTCATCCCATCTCGGGATTTACTTACCCAAATTGGTCCACAAGGACCAAAAACATTTATGCATGGGATACCCTCCATTGACTATTACATAATCTTAAGTGCTTCATCAGAAACAACAGCTCCTTGAGCTGCATTATCTCAAATCAAATTTTATTTGTCACAAGCACAGAATACAACAGGTGTAGACCTTACAGTGAATTGCTTACTTACAAGCCCTTAACCAATGATGCAGTTTTAAGAAAATACCTAAAAAATACAAATAAAAAAAGTAAGAGATAAGAAAAACGAATAATTAAAGAGCAGCAGTAAATAACAATAGCGGGGCTATATACAGGGGGTACTGGTACAGAGTCAGGTAATTAGTGTCGAGGTAATTTAGATGATTATGTACATGCAAGTAGGGCTGTTAAAGTGGCTATGCATAGATAATAACAGAGAGTAGTAGCAGCGTGAGGGGGGGGGGGGGCAAATAGTCTGAGTAGCCATTTGATTAGCTGTTCAGGAGTCTCATGGCTTGGGGGTAGAAGCTGTTTAGAAGCCTCTTGGACCTAGACTTGGCGCCCCTGTACCATTTGCCGTGGGGTAGCAGAGAGAACAGTCTATGACTAGGGTGGCTGGAGTCTTTTGACAATTTTTAGGGCCTTCCTGACACCGCCTGGTATAGAGGTCCGGGATGGCAGGAAGCTTGGCCCCGGTGATGTACTGGGCCGTGCGCACTACCCTTTGTGCCTTGCGGTCGGAGGCTGAGCAGTTGCCATACCAGGTAGTGATGCAACCCGTCAGGATGCTCTCGATTGTGCAGCTGTAAAATCTTTTGAGGATCTGAGGACCCATGACAAATATTTTCAGTCTCCTGAGGGGGATAGGTTTTGTTGTGCCCTCTTCACGACTGTCTTGGTGTGCTTGGACCATGTTAGTTTGTTGTTGATGTGGACGCCAAGGAACTTGAATCTCTCAACCTGCTCCACTACAGCCCCGTTGATGAGAATGGGGGTGTGCTCCGCCCTCCTTTTCCTGTAATCCACAATCATCTCCTTTGTCTTGATCACGTTGAGGGAGAGATTGATGTCCTTGCACCACATGGTCAGGTCTCTGACCTCCTTCCTATAGGCTGTCTCATCGTTGTCGGTGATCAGACCTATCACGAAGTGTTGCATAGCCATCAAAAGCTCTGATTCTTGGCAATATCACAGCCTTGTCATATTTCAAAAAGGCTTTACGGCAAAAGCACAACATTTGATTGTTTGAGGATAGCCCCTCTCAAATTTTATGCATTAGCATAAATCCATAACCAAAGCGGGTCTCATAAAACGCATAAAATCGCTAATATAAAATCCCTTACCTTTCGAAGAACTTCTGCTGAGGGCTTCCCAAGTGTCCAACAAAGACATCCAATGGTTATTTTGTTAGAAAAAGTCATTTATTATATCCATAAATCTTAGTTTTGTTGGCGCGTTATGTTCATAAAATACAGCGTCCACTCGCCCATTGAACCGTGAAGAGAACACGTTCAACCTATACCTATACACTTGTCCAAGAACATTCAAACATCATTGATAATGTATCCTTAGGAACACTTTTATGTATATTTACTATAATATTTCAACCGGATTATAAACTGGACGATTGGAATGGAAAAAACCACAGCGCGCGGGAGCCCGTGAATGCGCCTCCTCTTCTGTTTACATCCGGTGACTAGTTCGAAATTCTTCTTCTATTACCATCCAGAGCAACCTAACATCACCAAACACTGTCTAGAGACTGTTGACATCCAGTGGAAGCAATAGGTACTGCAATCTTACTCCCATATATGGCTGTTTTCAATAGGGAGAGTTCAAAATGAGGAAATGTGTCAAAAACACTTTTTTACATTCCTCGGGTTTTCGCCTGCTATATCTGAAAAAAGTAGTATAGTATGTGTTTACCAGAGATGGTAATGTGAAGAACATGACCTGTACCAAAGTATAATTAGGATATAACGTTAGGCCAATGAGACAGTGTCCAACTGTCAATAGACTTAGTATAAACCAGCCTTCAGTCTTGAAATCTTTGGTTGTTTAGTATATGGCCTCACATGTGAATCCTTAACACAGAAGTACATTTTATGCAATTCAGACTCCATATTAGCTATTATGTTTTGAGCATCGTTTTTGGACAGAATTATATTAATGTGATCATCAAACAGAAATACACTCAAACTAAAAACAGTAACGAACCAGATCCTTCGGGAACACAATAGATTCCCAAGAGGGGATAAGCAGTAAGAGATACATATAATTCAATACTAATTGTATTGTCCCACATACGGAAATATTCTGGTTTCTTAGCTGTTCAGCATTGTATAAAAAGAAAAAAAAACACATCTAGTGTGAACATCGCTTATGAAAAAAATCTAAAAACAGAGAGAAGAATGAAAGACGAAGGGGAGGGAGGGAACCAAGGAATAGAGCAGAAAATATCTCTATCTCAGTCGCCATTTATATCTCTAGAGGGCGCTCAATGCAAAGTCTCTACCACCATCTCTTTATAAATCAAACATTCGGCTCTGGAATTTTAATTATAGTCGGCTTGGACTGACATTACAACAAGTCCTGCACTAACCTGATTATAACTGAACAATGAGGACTGTCTGGAGTTTAGTAGTCATGGTGGTGTTCATACACAGTAAGTAAAACATTACAGTGAGCCCTGCAGTAACTAATACTGAACAATGGAACTGATGAGCCTCTGGAGTTTATTTGTCATGGTGATGTCCATACACAGTAAGTAAAACACCACATGGTGACTGAAGAATGTCTGAGTATCATGGTTAAACTCTATATTAGTGTAAATACCACATCTTCAACTGAATATTAAAATGTTTTTGTTTTGCAGGTGTTTGTTGTGATATCAGACTGGATCAGTCTCCTTCTCAGGTTTAAAGACCTGGAGACTGTTAAATTATCATGTAAAGCATCTGGTTTTACAATTACAGACATTTATATGCACTGGATAAGGCAGAAATCAGGAAAAGGACTGGAGTGGATTGATATAATTAACTCTGGTTCAAACTCTGCTACCTACTCAGAGTCCCTGAAAGGAAAGTTCACCCTGACTGAGATTGTCTCCATAAACACACAGTTCTTAGAGGCCAAGATTCTGAGATCAGAGGACTCTGAAGTTTATTATTGTGCTGGACAGACACAGTGACTGGAGCTGGTGAAGCAGCTGTACAAACCATCAGCTCCAGTCTCTGTTAACATCAATCCCATAGCCCCACCAACACGATAGGATTCAGTTTTCTTTTTTATTTGTTTCATTTAACTGTAAATTAAACTGTAAATTATAACCCACATTTTTTTTTTTAACACTTGAAAAGCAAAAAATATACATGACAACCTGTCAAGATAACAGTATGAATATCCTCCTGAAACTTCATAGCCTTTCAAAGTCAATTTCAATATATGCAGTCAATCTGTCAAATTAATTATCAATCTCTAGCAGCTAAAACCATTAATTTGGTCATGTCTTTCAATTTGGGGAACTGATTTGCATAAAACCAGATGTCAAATTTCAAATAAATAAATAAAAATAAGAAATATGAAAAACACAAGAAAGTAAGAAGCTACTGTATATACAGAGGCAGTTCCAAGACCATATTTCCAATGTGCAGGGATACTGTACCCATTTTGTTAGCTATTTAGCAATCTTATGGCTTGGGGATAGAATCTGTTCAGGAACCTTTTTAGTGTCAGACTTGATGCACCGTTACTGCTTGCCAAACGGAAGCAGAGAGAATAATATATGGCGTTGGTGGCTGGAGCATTTAACAATTTTCTGGTCCTGGACGGCAGGGGGCTCGGCCCCAGTGATGTACTGGGCTGTCCACACCACACTCTGTAGTGCCATGCAATCAAGGGCGGTGCTGTTGCCATACCAAGAAGTGATGCAGCCAATCAAGATGCTCTCATATAGAACCGTGAAGATCATTAATGTTAAAGAGTAATGGAACTAGTATGGAACAAGTTTATTGTATGAATCCCAATAGATTCTGTCATCCTGTGCTGTTCTGAGAAACAATGCTGCCAATATCAACCCTGAATGTTGTAGTATCATGGATAAACTCTAAATCAATGTAAATACCAGATCTTCAACTGTCAAAAAAATAATGTTTTGCAGGTGTTTGCTGGGATGAGATGGATCAGTCACCTTCTCAGGTGAAAATACCTGGAGACACTATTATATTGCCATGTAAAATCTCTGGGTTTGATATGACAGACTACTACATGAGCTGGATAAGGCAGAAACCAGGCAGCTCTGGAGTGGATTGGGGGTATTGACTCTGGTTCAACAGATGCTCCAGACTACTCAGACTCCCTGAAAGGCCAGTTCATTCTGACTGAGGACGTCTCCACAAGCATACAGTTCTTAGAGGCCAAGATTCTTAGAGCAGAGGACTGCTGTTTATTATTGTGCTCAACAGACACACTGACTGAAGCTAGTGAAGCAGCTGCACAAAAAACCCCACACCCCCTAACAATATGGCTAACTAGTGTACTACTTCCTCTCTTTATGTAACACTAGATCATTATGTAATCCTGAGTATCATTACCGTAAAGAATACAACAATATCACAAAGCACTCCACTATAAGAGTCCAGCCTCTAACATTCTAACTACACAATCAGAGGATCTCTTACCCTGTCTGGTTGATTGTTCTTGTTGTTAACAATGAATTTGTAGAGTGGTTGATAAACGAGTTTTCATGACTCCAACCGAAGTGTATGTAAATTTCCGACGCATTTTCCTAAATATTGAGAAAATTATTCTTAAATCTTTTCTTTGTATCCGGACAAAGTCTTGTTTTTAGTCTGGCCGCACTAGTTTTAAGATATCTGTGCGTTCTTTGAGACTAGATATTTGTACTTTAAAAAGAAAATTCTTGGCAAGTGAAATGTTACTGTAATGTTGGCAGATCATTTTGTTTATTTTAAGTAATATTTAAGTAATAAAACGTAATGCTTTTTTTCTTGTTTTTGAGAGCTGACTTTTTGCATTGAGTTCACCATTACTAAATACAGCTCCAAAAACCAGCTGTACTTAGAGGTGAAATACCTGAAGACCTGAAGATAAGCACTAACAGATAGAGATGTCCAATTCAATACTAATTGTATTGTCCCACATAGGGACATATTCTTGTTTCTGTGCTGTTCAACATTGTATAAAATACATATCTAGTCAACATTCCATATGAAAAATCTGAAAATAACGAGAAGAATGAAGGACAGGGAGGCGAGAATAAGTACTAAGGAATTGAAGGACAGGGAGGCGAGAATAAGTACTAAGGAATTGAGCAGAAGTTATCCCCCTCTCAGTATGTATTTAAACCTCTAGAGGACGATCTACGCAATGTCTCCCTCCCCTTCATCCCTTTATAATCAGACACTCAGCTCTGGCCTTCTCATTAGTCAGCTTGGACTGACATTACAGCAAGACCTGCACTAACTAGTACTGAACAATGAGGACTGTCTGTAGTTTAATACTTATGGCGGTGTTCATACAAGGAACGTATGTGAATCACTTTTTGACAATAGGCTTTTTAAAATAGTTTTCATTGTGACGGTTAAAATTCAACAACAACAGAATTATTCCCTGCAGATTAATAAAACTGGATGTGTTCGAACTTCAAAGTCACTTTTTTAGTTTGTCAAATGTTGTTTGACATTTATGGTCCAAGTGGTAATAGCATCTACTACTCCTGAAGACTGAAGACTGCTGTTATTATTATTGTGCCAGAGACACAGTGACACAGGAGGCTGCAGTGCTGTATAAAAACTGATCAAGCACTTATTTTACTGTGAAAGTCGGTGAGACAATTCTGATCTCCAGTCTCTGTTAACATCAATCCCATGGCCCCACCAACACTAGGAAAGAGTAGACACATCACACTCTAAATTATAACCCAAATATAGCCTAAATCATCTAGCCTAAAATATACCTGACAACCTGTCAAGATAACTGTATGAATATGCTCATGAAACCTTTAACTGAAAACGTTATTGTCGTTCAAAGTTAGTTGGCAATGGCAACCCCAAACAGTTTCAATAATTTATGCAGTCATTCAGTCAAATTAACTATCAATCTGTAGCAGCTAAAACCATTCATTTGGTGTATTTGCATGAAACCAAATGTACATTTTCAGCAAACAGAACTTTCTTGCAAGCTCCAAAGTCAACAATGCAGTAATCAATATCAATGTAGCACTAAAGGTAGAAGGTAGAACAAAAACACTCAAGATATAAAAATAAGAAATATGAAGAACACGAGAAAGTAAAAAGTTACTGTATATACGGAGTCAGTTCCAAGACTATATTTATTATGTGCATGGATACTGGAGTGATAGAAGTAGATATGTACAGACGTAAGGGAACTAGGCATAATGATATATGATAAACAGAGTAGCGCCAGCCTGTGATGATTGTATGTGAGTGTGTGTGCGTGTGTGTAGAGTAAGTATAAATGTGTGTGCATGTTATGAGTGTGTAGAATCCTGTGTGCATATAGGGTTACCTCAGACTGTCTGTGCAGCCATTCTGTTCACTATTTAGCAGTGTTATGGGTTGGGGATAGAAGCTGTTCAAGCCTGTTAATGTCAGACTTGATACATCAGTAGCACTTGCGATCGAGGGCGGTGCTGTTGCCATACCAAGCAGTGATGCAGCCACTCAAGATGCTCTCAATGGTGAAGCTGTAGAACTTTTTGAGTGTAATACCCTTGTTAGAACCAAGTAGTGAGTTTATTTGTTATAATTAATTGGTATTATATTTAAAAAGGTGATTGAATTGCTCCCGAATTGTATTGTTGTTAATGCATTTATTTTGAAGAAATATTTATTTAATGTATACGTGAATAAGTTGGTTTACTTTTAAGTTTTGACCAATAAGGTCGCTTGTTAAGCTGTGGCCAATGGGAGAGTTGACCTGGTTAACGGGAGGCCTGGGGGGAAAAAAGAGAGGGAGAGAGACGTTGAGAAAGGATGAATTACATTATGACCATTGGTGAAGAAAAATTATAAAAGAAGACAATAACATTTGAACAAAACCCATACCTACTAAGATATGAAGGGAAAACTGATTTTATTTTATAAGAGAGTTGTTATAATTTTGTTAAGAAAAACTTCGTAAAGACTGAATCTACTGTCTCATCGTGGAGGTATTTGACAGCCTTGAGGTTAGCCTAGCATCGTGTGACACAGAGAGAGAATTGCTTGGGAAAGGTTAATGAGTTCATGTTCCCATGGGATATCGGTTACTGCTAAGGAGTGCTGTCTGCATTGGTAGCTGTGCTTGCTGTGGACCTTGTGAGGAAACCTGCACGGAACTGCCATACTTCGCTGAAGGAATATCTACAAGTAGTGAGTAACAACAACGGTGGGGTGCTTTTTTAGCTCCAACGCGCGCCAACGGGTTAAAGCAAGCATTAAATAATTTGGACATGGGTTGTGCATGACTTATTGGGGTTTATTATTTGTATTTCTTTTGATGTGGTGCATTGAAAATGTAATAATACACATATTGAACCTTATGTATGTTGCCTTGGTGGAGTCATTTACTGTTGCAATTTAATTTAATGCATGGGAAAGCCTACCCTGATACAATAACAGAAACCTATAATCATTCCATCTAAAGTTAATACCCTAGTTGTCATCACCCTAGATAGTTTACAATAGGGATTCTTATTGGAGATGTCCTTCTCACCTAGCATCCCATGCGGTTGAGATAGTCTATGTACGGTAATATCGCAAGAGTCAACTTTAAGCCTGGTGAGAGGGTTACATGAGGATTTCAGGGCCCATGCCAAACCTTTCCAACTTACTGAGGGTGAAGAGGCGCTGTTGCGCCTTCACGACTGTAGGCGTGTGAGAGGACTATTTTAAGTTCTTAGTGATTTGGACATGAATAAGTATTATATTGAATATTGAACCATGACGGTCATTAATGTTAAAGAGTAATGGAACAAGTATAGAAGTGTCATGATGTTGGCCTGTTGGTGAGGTTTATGACCCCCATAAATCCCCCCCCCCCCTTTTCTCTCTCTCTACTCTATAGGCTTGACTCTTCAAATCCCATTGTTAACATGGAGAGAGTATGATAACATCAAAAAGGTGGGGACAGGAACCATATTTTGGTAATCCAACCAGCTGAAAATATACATTGGTACTTAATTAATATGATGTCAGATCAATGGGCGTCTGAGACATTTTCACTAATGACAGGATGACATAAACTGTATCTTGGAAAGTCTACACATTCTAGGTATCAGCTTCACATGGAATTGTTGTGCAATTTAAATGTTTAAATATGAAACTATTTGTGGAAAGATTAAATGTAATTTAGCTCCTAAATGAGAGAATAATTTTCATAGAGTCAACCCAGGCAACCCAGCCTTCCATCTACGATCAACCTATCGAGGCGCAGCTCAGAGTAAATATGCCTTGCATTTTCCTTTTCCAAATGAGCGGTTATATAGAATGCATAAGATTCTGTATTTACAATAGCATAGCTTCATAAGATCCAATAGAGACCAAATCCCTTTGTTCTCCATTCTTCCCGCGCTTTCATTCAAGCAAACCCCTCTCTTTGTGTAACCAGCCGTCATATCGGTTCCGTCCACCAGGGACGTTTTTCATGTATGACACAATTAGTATTCAATGTATGATCTATTCTGTGTATATGTAATTCTGTGTGATTATTTAGGTATTTAGTAAATAAATAATTAAACCAAATGTTGTATTGCTGATTCAACTTGTTAGCCAGGGTTCGTGAAGATCACCAAGAATTCTACAATGTTCAGATGAGACTGAAATAAGGTCAGGATTAATAATTGACTGCTGTTGATGTAAAAGATTACCAGGTCTTTAAGAGTTTATTCGGAAGATAACAGCTCTATAAAAATTATTTTGTGGTGCCTCGACTTTCTAGTTAATTACATTTACATGATTAGTTAATCAGGTAATATTAATTACAGATAAATTATTTTATAGAATAGCATGTCATATCACTTAATCCAGCATAGACAATGACACGACAGAAGGAACAAGTATAGATGGAACAAATTTAGATGGAACATGTTTAATGTATTAATCCAAATAGATTCTGTCATCCTGTGCTTTACAACATTACAATTCCTGTACTAACTAGTACTGAATGGAGCTTTTGACTGTCTGGAGTTTAGTTGTTATGGTGATGTCATAGACAGTAAGTAAAGCATTACATGGTGACTGAAGAAAGTCTGAGTATCATAGTTCAACTCTAGATTAGTGTAAATATCATATCTTCAATTGAATATTGAGACATTTTGTTTTGCAGGTGTTTGTTGTGATATCACACTGTATCAGTCACCTTCTCAGGTGATAAAACCTTGAGACAAAGTTGAATTGTCATGTAAAATCCCTGGGTTTTACAATTACAGACTATTATATGTACTGGATAAGGCATAAACCAGGAAAAAGACTGGAGTGGATTGGGAGAACTAACTCTGCTACCTACCTTTTTTTTTAGGTATTTTCCTAAAACTGCATTATTGGTTAAGGGCTTGTAAGTAAGTATTTCACTGTAAGGTCTTCACCTGTTGCATTCGGCTCATGTGACAAATACAATTTGATTTGATACGCAGACTCCCTGAAAAGCTAGTTCACTCTGACTGTGGACGTCTCCATGAGCACACAGTTCTTAAAAGGTCAAGAGTCTGTCAGCAGAGGACTCAGTTGTTTATTATTGTGCTGGACAGACACACTGACTGAAGCTGGTGAAGCAGCTGTATATATATATATATATGTATAAAAAACTTTTGTACTCCTTCCACTACAGAACTATACAGGGTATTAATAATACTTAATATCATTACTGTAAAGAATACAACAAAACTATCACAAAGCACTACCCAGCTTCTAACATTCAAACTACACAATCAAACTATCTCTTGTCCAGTCTGGTCAATCTTTTTGTTGTCACATGAACAAGTATTTAACAATGTATTCAGAATATATGAACCTGTTCCCCATCTCTGAATTCTCTATTTAATCTCTGCGTGATCTTCCTACCCTGTGAGGAGGAGTCAATGCAAAACTCTGACCTCTTCCATCACTACTTATCTCACTGCAGAGTGGAGGAGAGGGACTGAATCTCTGACTACTAGACTGAATGATAAACACTGACCATAGGGGTACTGCTACTGATTATAGGACTGTCAGGTAAACACTTTGTTTTCACTTTCAACAGATTGTTGTGTGTACTTAAAAGCTCTTCTTCAAGTTCGAAATGCTCTCTTTTTATCAATAGGGGTTCAGGGTCAGACATTGACTGAGTCTGGGCCTGTGGTTAAAAAGACTGAAGAATCACACCAACTGACCTGTACATATGATGGAATCTCAAACGATAACGCTGCCATTGGCTGGATCAGACAGGCTCCTGGGAAAGGGCTCGAGTGTGTTGCTTATATTTCTGCTCCAAGCGGTAGTATTATCTCGTACTCCCAGTCTGTTAAGAATCGGTTCACCATCTCCAGAGACAATAGCATGAAGCAGGTGTATGTCACGTCCAGGCCTGAGTTTTACAGGCTGGCGTGTTTAGTTTCGTTTTTGGTGTAGGGTTTTTTGGTTCTAGGTGTGTTTTTCTATGTTGGGTTAATGGTTCCCAATTAGAGGCAGCTGAGTGTCGTTACCTCTAATTGGGAACCATATATATGTTTGTGGTTTTCACTAGGGTTTTGTGGGTTATTGTTAGGTTCATAGCTTAAGTATTTAGTCATTGTTATGTTCCATTGTTACGATCGTTCGTTTGTTTGTTATTTTCCCCAGTTACGTAAATAAATAAATATGTATACTGGAAGCATCGCTGCGACTTGGTCCGTCCCTATCGAAGATTGTGACAGAATAACCCACCAGAAAAGGACCAAGCAGCGAGAGAACAAGGTGTCCTGGACATGGGAAGAGATATTGGCTGGAAAGGGACCCTGGACTCAGCCTGGGGAGTATCGCCGTCCCAAAGAGGAGCTGGAAGCAGTGGCGGCGGAGCGGCGCTATTACGAGGCTAAATATGGAGCATGGAACCCAGAGAAAAAAAATTGGGGGGGGGGCACGCGGGGAGGTTGGCCGTTTCAGGGTGGATTCCCGAGCCAACTCCTCGTGCTTTATGGATGGAGCGTCGCACTGGTAAGACACCGTGCTATGCAGTGATGCGCACGGTGTCTCCAGTGAGCGTTCATAGGCCGGTGCGCGAAATTCCAGCTCCCCTCATCTGTCGGGCTAGGTTGAGTGTGCAGCCTGGAAGTGTGGTGCCGGCTCAGCGCTCCTGGTCTCCGGTGCGCCTCTTCGGACCAGGATATCCTGCACCGGTTCTGCGTGCAGTGTTTCCGGAGCGTGTCCACAGCCCGGTGCGCGACATTCCAGCTCCACTCATCTGTCAGGCTAGGGTGAGTGTGCTGCCTGGAAGTGTGGTGCCGGCTCTGCGCTCTCAGTCTCCAGTGCACCTTCTTGGACCGAGATATCCTGCGCCGGCTCTGCGTACGGTGTCTCCGGTTCGCGCCCACAGCCCGGTGCGCGACATTCCAGCTTCCATCATCTGTGAGGCGAGGGTGAGTGAACAGCCGGGTAGAAGGGTGCCGGCTCCGCGCATCAAGCCCCCTGTACGCTTAGAGAGCCCAGTATGTCCAGTCCCTGCTCTGCGCACCAGGCCCCCTGTGCGCATAGAGAGCCCAGCACGTCCTGTCCCTGCTCCGCGCACCAGGCCTCCTGTGCGCATAGAGAGCCCAGCACGTCCTGTCCAAGCTCCGCGCACCAGGCCCCATGTGCACATAGAGAGCCCAGCACGTCCTGTCCCGGCTCCGCGCACCAGGCCCCCTGTGCGCATAGAGAGCCCAGCACGTCCTGTCCCTGCTCCACGCTCCAGGATCCCTGTGCGCGTCGTGGGCCCAGCATGTACTGTCCCTGCTCCACGCTCCAGGATCCCTGTGCGCGTCGTGGGCCCAGCATGTACTGTCCCTGTACCACGCTCCAGGATCCCTGTGCGCATCGTGAGTCCAGCACGGCCCGTTCCTGCTCCCCGCACCAGAGTCCCAGTGCGCATCGTGAGTCCAGCAAGGCCCGTTGCTGCTTCCCGCACCAGAGTCCCAGTGCGCATCGTGAGTCTAACACGGCCCATTCCTGCTCCCCGCACCAGAGTTCCTGTGCGCATCGCGAGTCCAGCACAGCCTGCTCCTACTCCCCGCACCAGGTCCCCTGTGCGCATCGCGAGTCCAGCACAGCCTGCTCCTACTCCCCGCACCAGGTTCCCTGTGCGCATCGCGAGTCCAGCACAGCCTGCTCCTACTCCCCGCACCAGGTTTCCTGTGCGCATCGTGAGTCCAGCCCAGCCGGCTCCTGCTTTCTGCACCAGGTCCCCTGTGCGCTTTGTGAGTCCAGCACGATCTGTTCCGGCTTCTAGCCCAGGGCCTCCGGTGCGTGACCTCAGGCCAGCACAGCCGGCACCGGAGCCGCCACCTTGGACAGAGAGACCCACCCGAAGCCCCCCCCCATGGACTTTTGGCGCGTCGGAGTCCGTCCCTTTGGGGGGGGTACTGTCACGTCCAGGCCTGAGTTTTACAGGCTGGCGTGTTTAGTTTCGTTTTTGGTGTAGGGTTTTTTGGTTGTAGGTGTGTTTTTCTATGTTGGGTTAATGGTTCCAAATTAGAGGCAGCTGAGTGTCGTTACCTCTAATTGGGAACCATATATATGTTTGTGGTTTTCACTAGGGTTTTGTGGGTTATTGTTAGGTTCATAGCTTAAGTGTTTAGTCATTGTTATGTTCCATTGTTACGATCGTTCGTTTGTTTGTTATTTTCCCCAGTTACGTAAATAAATAAATATGTATACTGGAAGCATCGCTGCGTCTTGGTCCGTCCCTATCGAAGATCGTGACAGTGTATCTCTGCTGTTTATTGTTGTGCCCGACAGCCACAGTGACACACAAGGCTGCAGCGCTGTACATAAACTGATCAAGCACTTTTCTCAACGGGAGTCAAATGGGATGTGCGACAGACAAGAAACTGAGAATCCAGCATGAATTCCAAATGTATTTACAGCATACCATTCCTCATAAAGCTCAGCTTAATCCACTACTCTGGCCATGTGCTGTTAGTCAGTACATATATATCATCTTCACCTGTATATTAGCCTAATCAAATTCAGAGTTTGAATTACTGGTAGGTATCAATTAATGACCTCATTGAGCATAATAAAATACAGAAGTTGAATTTTGATAGCAGACTTTTACTTTTAACTAAAATTGGCAATGGGCCAAGTATATACTGTATCGTTTTGGACAAAAATAGTTAGATTATCACCATATGTGGCTTTTGTGCAGTTCTACAAAGCATCAATGATGTTAATTGCAGTATTTTATTATTGAGCAGAACACAACTATTCATAATTCTGCACAATGCATCCCATAAACAGATAATTGTATTATTATGATAAATAACTGTTGTACTCAGCATGTATTTGTGGTACTAGTTATTTATTAACTGTACTTCTCCATGAATCCTAAATCTCAGTATTTGATTCTGTCAAGCCCTGATCTGTTTCACCTGTTCCTGTGATTGTCTCCACCCCCTCCAGGTGTAGCTTATTTTCCCCAGTGTATTTATCCCTGTGTTTCCTGTCTCTCTGTGCCAGTTCATCTTGTATGTTAGTCAAGTCAACCAGCATGTTTTTCCTGTACTCCTTTTGCTATTCTCTTTTTGATAGTCTTCCCGGTTTTGCCCCCTGCCTGACTCTGGACTACTTTCCCGCCTACCTGATCATCCTGCCTGCCCTGACCTTGATTTTGCCTGCCCTTCGGTACTTTTTGGACTCTGAACTGGTTTTGACCTTTTTGCCTGTCCACGACCATTCTCTTGCCTTATCCTATTGGATTAATAAATATTGTAAGACTCCAACCATCTGCTTCCTGTGTCTGCATCTGGGTCTCGCCTTGTGTCATGATAGATTCAAATCAGTTTCCCTTTTTGTATATAAAACGTAGTTCTCTCAGTTGGAGTAAAAAGTATTGTTCCCATCAGTTCAGCTTCCTCACAAACCATGTTCCCTGCATCTCTGCTGCTACTGCTGGCAGCTGCCTATTGTTTTTTGTGTGCATGGTATTGTTGACCCAGTACTCACCCAGCCAAGCTCAATGGTTGAAAAACCTGGAGAGTCTTTGAGCATCACCTTTAAGGTCTCTGGGTATTCTATCAGTGATGATAGCTATACAACAGACTGGATTAGACATCATGTAGATGAAGCTATGGAATGGATCGATGACTTAGATGGAAACTGCATAGATTCTATGAAAATCAGGTTCATCATCTCCAAATATTGTCCCAACAACATAGTCATTTTAGAAGGGCTGAAGACACAGCAGTGTATTACTGTGTCAGATATAATGACACACAATTGTGTGAAGCAAAGCATGACCTGTACAAAAACAACAAAGATGTCTGTCACATGAAACTATCGTTACCTAAGGACTACCCTGTTCATATTGTCAGTCAAAATTTACACTTCCTGGGAATGTGAGATAAACTGTCTGAAAAGCTTTACATATAATTTGAATAATGAATAAATAAATGCATCTGCAGTCATATTTAAACCATGAATAACAGACATGTACATGTAAGTTCAAAACTATGTCATGTTCATAAGCAGGTTATGAGCAGATTTTTAAATGAAGTAAAACTACGTTGTAAAGTGTGTCATTTTAGTGATAGAAATTATGAACATCCAAATGCACAAAATGTGCATCAACACCTATTATAAAACAGAAAGGTTAAACCATTCATAATGATGTTGACTAAATAACAGCTATTAAAGGTTAAACCATTCATAATAATGCTGAATAAATAACAGCTATTATTAAAGGTTAAACCATTCATAATGATGATGACTAAATAACAGCTGTTAAAGGTTAAACCATTCATAATGATGCTGACTAAATAACAGCTATTAAAGGTTAAACCATTCATAATGATGCTGACTAAATAACAACTATTAAAGGTTAAACCATTCATAATGATGCTGACTAAATAATAACTATTAATAAATGTTAAACCATTCATAATTATACTGACTAAATAACAACTATTAAATGTTAAACCGTTTAAATGATGCTGACTAAATATCATCTATTAATAAAGGTTAAACCATTCAAAATGATGCTGACTAAATTAAAACTATTATTAAATGTTAAACCATTCATAATGATGCTGTATAAATTACTTTGAATTAGTTGAAAATGAAAATATTATAAACCTTGTTATAAAGAAGGCTCATACATGTCTATTACAGTTATAAAGCTTTTTACCTACAGGATTTAGGTCAAATATTCTAATTAACTGATGGTTAAAATATTAAAATATATTAAAATAAATAATATATGTGTGTGTTATTACCTATCCACAACCATCTGAATGTGTTGCTATCCTCATAGAGCAGGTGTGTGGTGCTGGTGGGAGATTTTTGTTATGGTGTGTATCACTGTGACTATATGGGGGCCACAGTGATATTACGCCGTACAAAAACCCCTTTGCTCCTGCTTGGACACATCACCACTAAACAGGTCAAATAATCACCCCCCAGGACAATGGTACAAATGTAACCCTGATGAAACCTCACCATAAACATGATTTTGGCCATACTATTGGGTTTTATACTGCAACATGAATCCATACACTTGCTAACAACTGTCACAAATTGACAATGGATACACCTTTTGTCAGAAACAATAATCACAAACATTGAATATTAATCCATAGAGAAAATAATTCTGTAAGAATCTGTAGTTTCTTAATCCTCACTGAGAACAGACAGTTATATGGAATCCCTATGGAGATGTGAAGGAGGTGTTTTTGTGCTGGGGTGTATCACTGTGATATGGGGTGGGAGGCACAGTGAAATGAGGCTGTACAGAAACCTCAGAGACAAAACCTGCATTACATCTGCCTGGGGATTGGGACAATGGGGAGAAACTATACAATATTCTTCAAATGACCATCTGATGTTGATATAACCCCATTGTAAATTGTTTTACATTTTCAAAAAGTATGTTTTGATAGTGATGTCATTACATTTACCTGAGCATGAGTTTTTAAAAGGTATACAAAACTGAATTCACAACATCTGTCCTTAAGGAATCAGGTGTATGATAGTATTATGATATTGCATTATATTTTCATCTTTATTGGATTCAGTATCATGACTTTGAAGCCTCCTATTGAGGTGCAGGGTTTTTGTACAGGCAGTGAATGGAGACATAGCACTGTGATGCTTTTGACTACTGGGGTAAAGGGACACAAGTCACCGTCTCAACAGGTAAGCAAACTTACATTTATTATATTCCATCAAATGTTTCATTTTCCCATTCTATTTTGTGTGTAGGAAGAACATATGTATTTTGCATTTTTCAGATGCAAAATGTCCTTGAATAGACCTGTTCATGTTCCACTAAAGAAAGGGTTTAACTCAATTTGCTTATTTCCTTGAAAGTCAAATAGTTCCTCATTTTCTAGGTTCTGCTGTTGTAGAATAATGCAAAAGTTTGTTTCCTAAAGTCTTATAAATAGAAAACCATTCGTTCCTCAAACAAAAAGTACAGAAAACTATCCATATTGTGGAAATATACTGTTGACAACGTGTGACTATGTTTGAATAAATGCTACATTCTGATTTCTTTTACTAACCAATTAACTTTGGTTTAGTGATGGCGTTATCAAGATTAGTTGAAACCGATTGCTGTAAAGAGGGTAGTTTTTGTATTGCTTGGCATACGCCCTTGTCAAGCTGTGTATAGCTACTTTGACTATTGGGGGAAAGGGACAATGGTCACAGTCTCATCAGGTAAGCCATTGTTTTTGTGTGTTTTTTTTATGCAATCAAATTGTTGTAGTTTGTAGATAAATCATGGTTTTATGGAGAAAAGTAGACATTATTACTTGGATAATGTTATCAGTGTATTACACCTAGGTAAGGCAGTATATTGTTTGTTCATCTGTCCACATACGTATTTCACTTATTATGATTGATGTTTAATTAGTTGATTATGTAGGCTTTGCTTTAGGTCAAAAATGACCATGTGAAAATGAAAATGTAAACATTCATATGGGAGTCTAACACATAAACCGATTATAGGGTATAAGAAAAATACTCCATCTTAGCCTATATTGAATTGAGTGTTAATTGGCATCACATTAATCCATATAAATAATTACATTCAAATGTTTTATTAGAGGAACAGTACGTTTTATTTTACAGTTCAGTTTTCACTGGTAAATGTGTCTACAACTGAATGTGTTAATGTGTATTTAATTGTGCCTTCCTGTTTTATGTCTTTGCTAAAATGTTTATTCTATTCTACTGAGCCAGTTACTTTATGTTCTTATTCTTATCTTTTATTATTTCTTATTGTTGTTGCATTGTTGAGAAGGAACCTGAAAGTAAGTTTTTTTTGACAGTGTATTTGAATCCTATCCTGTACATACAACTAATAAAACTAGAAATGTAGTGGTAGTTACACATCAAAGATTACAAGACAACCAACTACATGGAATTAAAGGGTGCCTTACAGTGCCAGATTAAATAAAATAGTAGTTATTAGGTTACAACTGTGTAATGACCATTTTACCATGGTAATTCCTAGTAGTTGCCTGGTCATTTCTGTACATTCAAATCAAGTGTTACCTTTCTTTCTTTCAATCTTTCTTTCTTGCAGAAACCACAGCCCCCTCTTCCCTGCTCACTCTTATGAACTGTGGAACCCCTTCTAACGACATCTACAGCCTCGGTTGTGTCGCTAAAGGCTTTTCGCCTTCCTCACACACCTTCAAATGGACAGACGTCAACGGGAAAGCGCTGACGGACTTTGTCCAATACCCAGCAGTCCAGAGCGGGGGAACCTACACAGGAGTCAGTCAGCTCCGCGTGGCTAAGAATGTCTGGGACAACTCAAAGTCCTTCATTTGTTCTGTGGATCATGCTGGAGTTGTAAAGACAGCAGTCATCTATAAACCAGGTAAGATGTGGTCATTATATTATATATTGTATTTTTCTATGAAATTGGTTCTATTTTTCTAAAGATTGCATTTTAATGTTTGTGATGTAAACTATTTATGTTTAGAAAACCTGATTATAAAATGACACTTGGTGTTTACCCTGGATGTCTATGAAAGTATCAATATAATTTCAGTGGTTAAACTAACATGCAGACATTTATTTTCTCTCTGGCCACTCAGACTCAGTATCTTTGCTGTCGGCGCCCATTGGCAACACCCAGTACCTGATGTGTATGGCTGAAGATGTAGCCATCATGGAAGTCACTGTCACCTGGAAGCAGAATGACATGCAGGTGGAGGGCACGACCCATACTGTAGGCAAACAGCCGTCAGGCCTCTACTCAGCCAGCAGTCTGCTGAAGGTCATCCACACTGACTGGAACAACAAGGTCAAGTACAGCTGTGTGGTGCAGCACCAGAAACAAACCACCATCAAGACAATCTCCAAAACAGGTCTGTACATAGGAGAAGACTGTACTACAATTTATGTCATGCTCACATACAGGATCTCTATTATTTAGTGTAGTTCCACATCATTAACATGTCCTGCTTTCACACTGCTGCTCTCCCCTTTCAGAACCACTGACTGTGACTCTGAACCCACCGCGTGTTGAAAAGTTGTTCATGGACAACCAAGCAGTGCTGGAATGTGTCATCAGTGGTACAGACAAGAGCACAGTATCTGGTACCACTATCACCTGGCACGTCAATGGACAGAAACAGACGGATCACATCGATCTGAAATCTGAATCAAAGGGCAACCTGAACAGCAGGGTCAGTACTCTGACCATAGAACACACAGAGTGGACCAAAGTGAACAAAGTCCAGTGTTCTGCCTTGAAGAGTGGTGAAGTCACACCGGTCATTCAGGACCTCAGCTTTACCAAAGGAAGTAGGTCACTGAGACATCTCAATGTGGTTGTGATAAGTGGTCACATACTCCAGGTTCTGGAGAGGGAGGCACAGGATGTGCAGACTTTTGCTCCAGCCCAGCGCTAACACACCGGAGTCAGCAAATCAACTAATCATTAACTAATCATCACCTTTGCTTAGTTGAATCAGGTGTGTTAGAGCTGGACGAGAACAGAAACCTGCACACCCCTGTGTTGCTCCAGAACCAGGGTTAAGGACCACTAGGTTGATTTTAAACTGATATTCACATACTGCTTTTCATGTGCACCTACACGTACATGAGTGTAACGTTTCTCCTTAAAATCAATCCTGTTGCAGGTCAAGCCCCTTCAGTGTCCGTTCACCTTCTCCCGGAGGAAGACACCAAGGAGAAGGAGATTGTGACTCTGGTGTGCCTGGTGGTCAGCCCGTCTCTCTGTGACGTCTACATCATGTGGCAGGTGAACAGCGGTGATTACCAGGAGGGGGTCACCAGCCCTCCTCAGAAAACCCAGAAAGGCAACTACTCTGTCACCAGCGTCTTCACCACCACCAAGAAGGAGTGGGAGGGAAACTCGGTTTTCACATGCGCCGTCAAACACCTCGGCTCAGACAACAATACCGAACCTCAGAAGAGGGGTGTGTCAAAGTCCTTGGGTAACTCATGTGAAGACAACTGATTTTAACCTGTGTGTGTTGTGTCGTTGTGTCTCTTTATTGACTCTTCTCTGGGTCAGAATAGCCAATTGCTAGGTGTGTCCCCTGTTGTCTTCTATGATGTCATTCATTGTTGTCCTTGTTGAGTTAAAGTTAACATGTTAGTGTTGTCATTGTTTTGTTGACTGTAGACATGTATATTGTCTAATGTGATATTGTCCAGTCTACTGTGTTCTAAGATGTCAGTCCTATTGCACAGCGTTGTGTTGCCATTGTTGTCCTTTGTCATTGTTCAATGTGTCTTCCTAATGTGGAGGCTGGCTAATAAACAATACCGCATATGAGATCACATGGTTTGGTGTTCGTAAATCAATTACTTCAAGTCTTAGAAAATATACTGGTCTATTGTAAATATAAAAACAGAATGCAGACAATTGTTTTGTCATGAAAAGA